>JAADXH010001297.1:0-12085 GCA_023337595.1 Globisporangium camurandrum | reverse complement strand
TATTTACCTACTTCGTGAACCCATGTCAGGGCACCTGCGGATTCGTTAACACAACCATGATCATGGCCGCTGACGCAGCGAATCACGACCACTGCAAAGATGGTCTCTACCACAGCAGCATCGCGACAACCACGGTCAACACGAACTTTCCTAAAGAATAATTGTAGAACAAACTAGTATTACGACGTCGGTGAAGCAGCGATGCGCCTGCTGCCACCACCTTCGCTGTAACAGCAGTGCCTCCAATCAGCATCGCCAATACATACGTCGCCATAACAGCATCGCAATTCGTATTAGCACCTTAGCTGATATAGCACCAGCTTGGCGACCGCAACTACCACCTCTACCACTGAATCGTTAGCTCGTTAGAATCGCGATCACTTCTTAATAGGTCTTATTGCGGGAACATGTATATTGTGTGATAAACCCGCTTATACAAAATGACATACATTTGCAAGTTAAACCACATATACAACATCTTGGACTCCCAGTCTATGAATGAGACAAAAATGATAAATTGATCGATATTGTCAAAGAATAAATTTGTAACCCGCATCGCAATGGTATTCTAATCCATTTATTTCACAGTGATGCCATTGGCTGTTAATGAAGCATTGCGGAAAAACAACTATCGCGAAATGTATTTGCCTCATGACACTGATTTAGCAAATTGATGCATCAACCTCCTCTACCTTTGAACTCATGTGCCAATACGGTCGATATATTACATGATAGTTGATTACGTCACCGGTAGTTTACAGTGTTAGTATATCTATTTCGCTTGAACCTAAAATACGTATGATATTTGCAAAACAATTTTTCTGTACGATACAGTCTAACGACTATAAACACTGAAGGCGAACAGGTCCAGTACAACTTTACAAATTTTGATGTGTAAGCAATCCATCGCGATATCATTTATAGTTCAAGAATTAAATTAAATCGTAAATCAAGTCTGAATTATCGTGCAAGTGACCGGCTAAAAACGCCTGAAATCGTGGTTCTACAGGATTTTAGTTTAAAATTCGAATGTCATTCTTGTCATCGTGATTTGCCTATAAGAGACATGTTTGATGAAATAAAAATATACAGTGTTTGAGTTGTTTCTTACGGCGTATCATGTATCGATCTAAGAATCAGTATTGCAAGAATAACGAAATAGGTGTTCTTGAAGAATTGTGCGTTTTGCGATTAAGTGGGTATTCATACTAAAAGCAAAGATCTTCGCGATGACTATGTTGCTGCAAGCGCAAACATCATGTAACACATCATGGTAGTATCGCACCCAACCAGTAGCGCTTATTCAATCATTTGCATGTAGTTGACAGACTTTGACGTTATTGAATTTATCGCCTTGATTGTCCAGATCAAGGGCATGCTGTAACTGATTGTAATGATATCGGCGCTAGTACAGCGTACTATATTAAACGTCCTTTGATGCAGCTCCGACTGTATATAGGTAGGGTGATTGCCTCGTTAACGCGGTCAGTGTACTAGAGCTCTCATATATAATCACTTCCCTGTGCAGCTGACATGTGAATTCGTAATCACTTCCCAGTGCAGCTGACATGTGAATTGTCTTCGTCCACGTTCGTCTACTATTCCATAATATCTTAGATCAAGCAGCTGTTTATGTTATGAACCACTAATTGTTCCGTTTTGCTTGGTACATATAGCGAAGTTTTTTGCGTTTTCAAAGTGAACAACTTGCGCACAGTACACTGATACATGTATTACATGTCAAATATGACAAGTATAATACATGAGTAGAAGTGATTGTCTCGTCTAATGAAATATGCTAACGCGAGATTCAAAGTCACTCATGATGTCGATGCTCGTATGTATCATCCCGTTTAACCGGTTCATATGTCAATCGTTCTGGACACGAATTTGCTCGGATGTATCGGGATCCACTCTCGTTATGCAAAGTCGTCTGCGTAGTTGTGTATATGGAATGGCAGAAGTCCAAAATGACACATGCTTACCTCGTCGAACCTGTCGATGTAACTGACAAGCATATCCTCTTTTGCTTCGTTACACACGCATGAGCAGGAAACGACAAGTGATCTCGAACAAATACGCGATGCATTCAGCGAGGTGTTTTGGGCACGATGCCAGCACACGCAATCTGGCGATGTCATTAACGTTGATGAAACGGGCATGTACTACGAAATGCCGCCGCAGCGCATCTTGACTGAGCACGGAGAGTTGACTAAAGTCGCTTGTCTTCAGGTTCATAGTGCGCGTATGACTGCGGTACTGGGGATCAGAGATTGTTGTGCGTGCGTGTAATCATTCATCTTAATGTGCAACAATTCGAATACTACTTCTGTGATACCAAAATAGGACGAAAACTTCCAATACGATTCACCCTCCGAGGATCTGAGGAATGCGTGATTCGAAACAAGGATGTACTAAAGTATCCACAAGGTCTATTCGTTGCTGCATTAAACATTTTTTGCTGTCACATTATGGTCTCATACTTTCACTGAACTATATATGTACTTTGTTTTGTAGAGCACTATTACACGACACAGTTGAACGCATGAATGGACACTCGCTTGTGGCGAGAATACCTGCGTTTCGTGCTAAGGTCAGAGATTGAGGGGACCAGCGTTGTTCTCGTTGTCAACGTCTGCTCTCGCGTGTCGCGTGAGTCGTACAAGATTGTTGGTGGCGAGTTAATCTCAATGCTACTTCCGTTATGGGCCCCTACAAAAAGCGACTCCGAGTAAAGTGGCTAGTAGAAGAACAGGTTCCCAACAGAACAGCGCAACAAAATGACGTGCTATGATAGATCGCGCTACTAAAAGTATGGAACGAGATGGTGACAGACATAGTGCGACGTAGTTTGCCAAAGCGTTTGTAGTTGCGAGATCTAGATGGCAGTCAGTAATGCGCTTCATAGTACATGCAACTTCTGTGGCACGGATGATGTGCTAAATGATTTCTCAAATCGAACGACGAATGCGTGTATTTGTTTTTTGCATTGAGTTTGCTTTGTTTTTGAGCGGACTTTCATGTTCGTCCGTACGTGTACGTGATTTCATGATAGTACGTCGTCCACAACAAACATGAATGGCGACACACTCCCATTCACACGTCGAACACACATCGCTTGTCCTGTTGCCTGCCACGGCGGGGCTATCGCTGAAAAAAGAAGCTTGTCGCTACAAGTTCTGCAGTGACAAGAGGCAGATCAGTGGCACGAAGAAGAGAAGTGGCACGAGACTGATCGAACCGAATTGACATAACATAATTTCGTATATGTGTCACCAGTGACTGCAAAAGACAACAACAAGGGACCAATACTACGCGTCGTGCTAGCTCAACATGCAGAAACGCACAGACACAGGTGTTGTTCAAGAACCAAAAAATACTCCTGGGTGTTTTCGACTTGATTAACGATTTTATATCCCTTTTGCAATTACTGTACTGAGCAGTTCAACTACTAACACTACGTAGTACTACGTAGTACATTTTTGTGAACGTCTTCTTGTACATTTTATCTATTTAGAACTGCGTGTCATACAGTTGTGAGTAGTGTCATTTAAGCCTGCAGTGACTTGTGAGAAATTATGCGCAGCGAGTCACATACTAATACAAAAGATAGTTTGTCATATAACATCATTTCACAGAGCACGTATTGAGACTTAAAATACCACAAAGAGTGCAAATGTTGATGTGCGTAATGTTATTACATCAGCCCGAACTAAATACGTAAGGAAACGAGTATTGTCTCAAAATGTATCGAAAGCGCCACAAATGACAAAGTACAATAACGTAATTGGGAGCAGTAGCACATCGCGAGACTTTCACAAAGTGTTACTTTCTCAAAGAGTGCAAATGTCAAGGTTTGTAAGGTAGTTGAATCAGAATGTACTGATTAAGTAAGAACAACGAGTATTGTCACAAACGTGGATAGAACTGACAAGAAAATGACACACGAAGCACAAAAAACGTCACAAAAAATACTGCTACCGACCGATGTGTGGTCGCTTAAATGCCTATATCGCCATCCTCGAATACGCATCTGCGTATGACAGTAGCGCAAAAGATCGTACTGCTACGTCGCTATCTTCCAAACACCTCCATGATACGAGACGAGGGGTGGTTGCTGTTCGCGTCCAGCAAACACGCCCACCAGCTCTACATCACGACTCGCTCTATAACTACTGCTGTTGGTGACATCGTCCGTAGATCTTGCGTTCATCGTGCCGTCTGATGCTCCTGTCACAGCTACCCGAATACTGTAGTCGCGTCGGCGCTTGTGTCGTTCGTTCTTCTTGCTGCGTTGGCGATTTTTGTACTGATACGAAGTCACAGCCTTGTTGAGCAAGTCGCATTGTTGATGTTGAAAGTCTTACGTGATATATATCTTTCGGTACTACAGTACGCATAAAATACCAAAGCCTATCCGTCACATGCAGTCGAGAGTGAGCACAAAGAGAAGTGAAGCAGCACAGTTCAATGCACGCACACAGCCGCGATGGAGCGTCGCGCGCATCATTCGCACCACCACAAGCACGCAACGAAATCGTCATCGAAAGTGTACGTCGAGACCTCCCATGAACATGTTGAATCTGCTGCTACGTCTGCTACGACTAGTGGTGCACACATGCATCCTGATCAGCACGCAATCGAGACCGCACCTCGCACAACAGGTGAGACGCCGCAGAAGCAACAACAAACCGCAACATCACGTAGTGCTATGTCGGTTCCACTCAGTGGCGGTGCTGTCATCTCGACGACTGCAGCGGATACAACGTACGTTGGTGTAGCCAATGCAGCTAACATTGTTGTTTTGGCATCGTTAAAGCCACTGATCTCTACACCCCCTGTGACGACTGCTTCTTTTGTCACCAGTACTAGTGATTGCGGACGCAGCACAAGCGACAGGAATGCCTCGCGTGCGGTCGTCACAAACTCGACTGCCGCGATCGCTGCGAATGCGCGTGGAGAAGCATCCTCGACCGCAGCAACTGCTGTGCGTCCAGTGACGCGATTACAGCAGGCACCAGGGCGGTTCGTGTCGCGGCTCTCGCACGACATCTCGATCGAGCAGCTGCTGTCCGACGACCTCATTGACGGCAAAGTCGTCGACAGTGACGACGACGACGACGACGATGCTCATGCTAGTGGAAATTGTGACGGGAGTGACGACGACAATCACGATGGCGATCAGCAAAACCAGCACAGCGTCAGCAAAACAGCACGCAACAACAGCCGCCCGCGCAAGTTGCAGAGCATCTCTGATGCTGCACTAGACGATCATATCGATGACGACAATGCGCTGCAGTGTCCGCCGACCAAGGGTCTGTACCGCATCGAGTCGCACTCGGCACTCAGTTCGCTCGAATCCAAGAACCTGGACAAGCCGCAGCAGCCGCAGCAGCAGTCGATGCCGTCTACTAGGAGCGACACTGCTGCTACTGTTCCTGTCGACAGCAGCAACGAAGCGTCTGCTTTCATGAGCAGCATGCGGGTAAATGTACCCAAGCCACACAAGCTGCTGCCGCTATCCGGAGGTGGCGCCGCAACAACAACGACTGCAGCGATTGACAAGTCGTCGTTGTCGCCCACACAATGCAGTGCGTTGCCAGCACACACAGCAGTGACACCAGCAAGATCAGATCTGATCCCACCAGCGACTGCGACGGCCGACACACATCAAGAACCGAATGCGGCGCCGTGTGCAGCCTGCACGTCGCACCATGAGATGCCACCGATGCACTGCGCGGCGTACGCGGGTCACGTCGCGTGTCTCGAAGCGCTTTTGCTGCTGCAGTTGCCGTCAGCAACGAGCGCGAGCCACGAACTCGACAAGAAGCACCGCACGCCGCTGTTCTACGCATGTGCAGCGAACCGCATGGCGTGCGCAGCGCTGCTGCTGACGCACCGTCCGCACTGGCGCGACTTGCCGGACAAGCAGCTCGACACGCCCGTGCACGTGTGCTGCTTCTTTGGGTGGCACGCGTGTCTCGCGCAGCTGCTTGACGCTGGCGCCGATCCGCACGTGCGCAACGCGAAGGGGTTCAAACCGTCGCACATCGCGACGAGCAAAGACTGCCTCGCGCTCCTGCTGTCGTTCGGCGACGATCTGCTGCAAGGCGACAAGCTCGGCCGCACGCCGTTGTTTGTTGCGAGTGCGCGCGACCGCGCAGCGTGCGTCGAGTTCCTCTGCGCGTGGAACCACCAGAGCCGGTCGTGGATGCTCGAGCAGGAGGACCAGCGCGGCGACCGGCCGATCCACGCAGCAGCGTGCAACGGCAGCGTCGCGGCACTCGAAGTCCTGCTCAAGTACGGCGCCGATCCACGCAGCGCAAACGCGAAGGCGTTGACGCCAAAGGACCTTGCGAGCGCGAACAACCACGTGCCGTGCGTCGAGCTGCTGATGCGCGCCGAGGACGAGCTCGCGCGCGCTGCGACGTGGTTTGCACCTGCGAACGCAGTCGGCAGCGGTGAAAACGATAACAACAACTGCGCTGTTGACCGCAGTGGAGAATATGGCGGCAGTAGCGACAGCAGTAGTGGAGGCGGTAACGACAGCACGATTGACGTGAACAGCAGTCATGCAAACGGCCGCGGCTGGATCGAGTGCTGGGACTACGACAGCAGTCAGCCGTTCTACTACCACAACCTCTCGGGCAAGTGCCAGTGGGAAGTCCCGTCGGGGTTCACGCCACAGCTGCTGCAGCGCGAGCGACTTGGCGGGAGCAGCAATGGAGACAACGACGTGCGTTCACAGCACACGTCGCTTGCAGAACCAACGAGTAGCAGCAGCGACAACAACAATACCAACGACAACGACAACGATAACAACGGCGCAAGCGGCAGTGCTACCGACAACAACGGCGACAGCAACAGCGTCGAGGACGACGGCAGTGAGTACGTCTGGGTCAAGAAGAAGAAACAGACCGTGTGCGTCGTGACAAGCAAAGCGACCGAGTGGACCGCCGTGCAGGACCCAGCGTCGCGTGCGATCTACTACAAGAACACGCGCACGGGTCAGTCGCAGTGGGAGGAACCAGATGCCGTGCAGCAGCTCCAGAGTGCGTCGGGCGCACACGCTGCGCAGGAAGCGACGCGCATCTGGGACGAGCTCGACCAGTGCCGCTCGACGCTCGCAGCAACACTCGCGCGCGACAAGCACCGGCAGCTCGCAGCGCAGCAGCAGGCGCTCGAACGCTACAAGCTGCACATTCGCGAGCGGCGCGAAGAGATGCAGAAGCGCGAAGAGCAGGCGCGTTTGCAGCAATTGCTACCACGTTCGTCATTCGTGCGCCGCAAGAAACAGTCGATGATGATGAAGATCACGCCGCCCGACAAGCGCACTACAAACAGCAGCGTCAACGTCACCGTCGGCATCGACGACGAGCGCCTCGAGCAGATCTGTGCGAAAGAGCCAGCGCTCGATCTGTTCTTGAGCACGTACGTGAAGCTCCAGGGCGTGCGCGATCTGCAGATCATGTCGACCGAGCGGCGCTTTGGCAACTGTCTGTTTCACTACTACGTCGCGCTTGCAGACCCCGTCGCGAGTGGCAGCGGACTCAGCAAGAGCCACTTTCGTGCGTTTTTGCGCGACGCTGCGATCATCCCCACGAGTGCTGGTGGCGCAACAGCGTCGTTGTCGTCCTCCTCGTCGTCGTCATTACCACCGCCGCTCAAGCTCCACGTCGTCGACTTGATCTTTGCGCAAGCAACACGCGCCGAAGCGCTCGAGCTCATGAGTGGAACTGCGTCGCCTGGATCCCCACAAGCAAACAAACAGCAGCAGCAGCAGTCGGCTACGCAGTCATATGCGATGCTGCACCATCGTCAAGCGGCTGCGACAGCAGTGCCGACACCAGGCGACGCTGCGAGCCGCCTCACGCTCACTGGCTTCCTCACCGCGATGCAGATCGTGCGCGACCGCGTCGTGACGCAAGTCGAGAGCCGCAACAACAACGACAGTGACGGCGACAATGGCAATGACAATGAGATCGACGACGACGAAGAGTGGTTCCTCACGACGTTCCTGCTGCCGCTCACGCTCAAGCTCGGCGCGAAGCTCCTGACGCAGATTCGCGAGTGCAAGGAACTCGATCTGCAGATCGCGGCGTCGCATGGACTGCGGACGCTCCTCACACAGCAGCGACCGATCGTCCAGATGCTGCATCGACACTACTCGAGCGAGGAGCTGCGGCTCAAGATGCTCACGTTTCGCGGCTTGAGCCACTTTGTGCTCGAGTTTAACGTATTGCAGTGCGCGAGCCTCCCGTCGCTCCATCAACTCTACGAGGCTGTGAACTGGATTAGCGGAAACGCGCATACGGAGATCATCTCGTTTGAGAAGTTCCAGCAGCTACTTACGATGCTCGCGTGCTTTCGATTGTCGACTGGCAGTAGCAATGGCAGTAGCGACAACGTCACGGGTGGCACCACAGCGATCGCTGGTAGTGGTAGTAGCGACTGCAGCAATAGCAGCAACGGGCAGATGTGGCGAGCAGTCGCGCGCTTCTCGCCACAAGCACCTGGTGGGGTCGGCGCGTCACCTGCCAGCAACAGCAGCGACAACGAACGCGCCGAGAGTGAACATCGCGTGCTCGAAGCGCTGCGTGAGTTTTTCCAGCAGCTCGAGCGCAGCCCTGCAAAGCACCGCATCCAAGCGGAGGTCACTACAGCATCGGCATCTGCGAAGCTCCTCGCGGCATCAGCACCGTCACAGCAGCTCCAGCTCTCGAGAATGGGACAGAGCTCGCGAGCGATGGTTGGTGGCAGCAGCATCAGGAACGTCGCTGGCTTTGGTGCGAATGCAGGCGCAGCAGCTGGTGATGTAGACGTTGGCGCATCGTCGACATCATCGTCGCATGGGTTGATTCGTGCACCATCAACACCAGCGATGGCGTTCAGAGCGTACTGACAAAAACTAGGTCTACAGTAGTACAGAGAAGAGTGGGCGTCACACAGATCAGGTTTGTATCATTTAGGTCACTCGCAGGTATCACATACTGTACACTATCGATCACTACCGGTATCTAGGTGGTAATAGAATACTGTACCGGTACCACACAACAATGAGTTGTCCAAAATCCATTACTTCGGTACATATTGCCAGTTTTAGTACCATATATCTATCGTGACAACCTCATTTATGAAGCTGAACTGAATTTCAATTTGTTGAACCAGTTCTAAAGTATTCGCTCGGCATAGACATTCCACTTCAAAACTGTAACCGGGCAAGCCCAAGTTACGCAGCACAATCGAGAGGAAGCGAAGAGTGTTTATTCAGGAAGCAGTCCGAAAGTGTATTGAAAGATTGGGTCCGGTGTTTGTGCACTTCTAGCACAAACAGCTAACCTCCTAGTTTTAGTATGTTTAATACTAAAGCTAAATCTATTCTAAATTGAGTGGTTCTGCTAACTTCTAAATTGTTGACTATCTAATTGGTCTAAATGACTAACTGTCTCTATATTTGACCAATTGTAAAGCAGCTTGACAAAGCTAACTTTAAATGTATTGCGAGAATAGAATTCCGCAGCGCTGAGTTATTAAATATAACCAGCGCGTGTAACCCCGTTACAAAAACAGTATGTGCCACTCTCTGTTACGTTTCGTAGAGATATGTATCCATCGTCCACTTATGTTTCAAACGACGCACTGACGGCTAAACTTCATCTATCGAGTTATTGACGCCAATCGAGAATGATGATATACGTAACTAGTAGAATGTTTGGAATTACCCCACCATTGTGGCATAAATGGGAGCTATTGTAAGCGACACTCGCAGCTATTATTTGTAGACAATCTCAATAAACGTGACTATTAGCATTGTAGATTGAAGAAGCTACACAGGCACAGCAAATAAATGATAGAACCCATTTGAACTGCAAAAAAGGCCGCGTGATAGCTGAAAATACCGATTGCAGTTCTCGATTAAGAGTCAATTTGCGACTATACTAAAAATGACTGTGAAGTTCACGGGAATATCGTCTTAGGCCAAAACGAATCGTGTTTTTGCCTCTACCAGTTTGTTAGTTTGGATTGGTTAACGGTATTAATACATCCGTCAAGTGTTATTGCCTCACCTCGCGGAGTTGTGAAGTTGTTTGCGTAGTATATAGATTATCTAAAATAGCAGGGGTATAATGGTGACCCTACATATTTATGGTGACGGGGTGTTAAAACCTGCATGCTAAGGTGAACCGGAGTAAATCGACGATGTGCGGAGTAACATCCTTTACATGTCAAAATGTGTTTAGCTAATAAAGTATAGTCCAAAGGTATATATCGGCATCAATTGTCACTTTGTACAGACAACACACAGTTGAAGTATATTTTTGGGACCCTCAATTATGAGATGTGACTATTCATGGCACACTTATGTAGCACAGTCAAATACTGCAAAATTATAATCTCCTTCTGCGTACATGTACGATGTATAACCACCCTCACGTAATTCACCACATACAACGTTTCCAATCTCTAGTCGACAACTTCTGTTTTACACAATATACCTTAGCGCGCGAATAACATTTCAACTTACTGTTTATTTCGCTCATGTAATCGCTCGCTTGTACCATACCTCTCCATAGTGTAAGCTTATTACCAAATCATTATTGCGCTAAAAGTTTCGTGTATCATATCATACTATATTATTGGGCGAGATCTGCAGCACCAATACTGTGTGTGTCAAGGTCATACACAATGTTTCAATTGGAATGCTGTCGTGCATTTTTACCCAACTGACCAGTCGTGATTTTACTTGACATCGCACCAATGTGGCACCAAAATGATGGAAAACGACGACGCTGCTTTTAGCCAAAATGCACGACATCATACCGACCGACACTGCTATTCATGCTGCTACCTTTACTGCATTCGTTGGATGCTCACAAACTGATTTACGTCCATTCATGTGCAGCGTCCATTTGCTCCCCATGCAAATGCGATACAAACTCATTTTGACACACACTCCAGCAAAAACGACATCACTTGAAAAGAAATGATTCGGGGTGTGCGATAAACTTGCCGCGAGTCGAAAGCCAGATTTAGATTTGAAGCACTGGTTAGAATTCGAATTAGTACACGTGTTTTGTTGAATACGATTCGTCTCAATCAGACGAGCAACATATCCAAACGGCTTAAATTCGTAATAGTGACGCAATGGCGATCAAAAATCAAGTGTGCGATTTAACTTGGCGCGGACTGTAGTGTAAAATTCCACCATAACAGCGAATTTCATGCTGTAAAGCTAAAAGTAAGTCCATGCGGTGTAAAATTTGACTAGAGGAAGTCGATTGTGTGCTTAAGCCGTTATGTTACTAATTAAACATGATTTGGTTTTGTATGCCATTCTTTGTACCTGAATTGAGTTGTGACAATATCAAGGCCAGTGTAGTTGTCCGTACAGTACCGGTATGCTTTGTATGTTTAAACGATCGTGTTTTGTTTTCACACAAACCCATTTAAAGTAAAAATATATAGTGTCAGCAAAATATTGTTTTGTGAAGAACTGGCGTTTGAGTTTAATGCAATAGCAAAGTTTTGATCAGAGCAATCAATGTGGCTTCACACCTTCTCTTGTGTTCGAAACGCTGTCCAATTGCCGATGAACTGACGTGACACCTTCGACTGCCGAAGGCGAGCGTCGAGCGACGGCATGGGCTAGGGACGCACGCGCTTGCTCGCATCCCCACTTCACCTTCTGCCTTCACGTCCACATCAGTAGCAGCGCTCGTTGCATCACACACACGTGCGCGCCGCTGCAACCATGGACGACGCAAGCACAAAGCACCCAATCGTGCTCATCCACGGCGTATTTGGCTACGGCCGCAGTCGCCCGCTCTGGAACTCGTGGTCACCATATTGGCCCGAGCGGGCGCTGCGTGAGATGCACGCAAACCATCTGATTGTCGACGTTGGTGCGCTCTCCTCGGACCACGACCGCGCGTGTGAAGCGTTTTACCAGCTCATTGGCGGCACGGTCGACTATGGCGACGCACACTCCCGTGACGCTGGACACAACCGCTATGGCGAGACGTTCCATACGCCGCTGCATCCAAATTGGAGCGCGAACCACCCGATTCACCTCGTGGGTCACAGC
>JAADXH010001296.1:0-12092 GCA_023337595.1 Globisporangium camurandrum | reverse complement strand
CACAAACGCAGCGCGCGACGTATCCCGCAGCAGCTCATTCCATTCATGCGCAGCTTCTTCGAACGCAAGCGACATTGTCGTCTTCACAAATGCTGCAATCTTTTGCTGATCAAAATATGATTTGCATGTCATATTGTTGTTTAAAATCCGAAATACTATTTTCTAGATGCTTCTATAATATATTATAAACTTGCAAAAATCAAAAGCACCACAAAGCGCACGAGGCAATCCGCACCAAAGCGCAGCAGCAACAACATACACTGGACGCTCGCGACATCCACGCCACACGACAAACAACACTCACAGGCGACGCGCGTTATCATGTCAGCCGCAATCGAGCAACGCAACCAAGACGCGACCGTCTACGTTGGGAATCTCGACGACCTCGTGACCGAGGAGCTGCTGTGGGAGCTCATGCTCCAAGCTGGTGCAGTCATTAACGTCCACATGCCACGCGACAAGGTCTCGAACACGCACCAGAACTACGGGTTCGTTGAATTTCGAACCGAGGAGTGTGCAGAGTACGCCCTTCAGATCATGAACATGGTCCAACTCTACGGCAAACCGATGCGCGTGAAGAAAGCGTCGCAAGACAAGAAGACGCTCGACATTGGCGCCAACTTGTTTGTTGGGAATTTGGATCCAGAAGTGGATGAAAAATTGTTGTACGATACATTCTCTGCATTCGGTGGATTGATTGAAACCCCAAAGATCATGCGCGACGTCGATTCAAAAGCGTCGCGTGGGTTTGGGTTCTTAGCATTCGATTCATTTGAAGCAGCAGATTTAGCAATCGAGTGCATGCACGGCCAGTACCTATGCAATCGCCAGGTCGTCGTCCAATTTGCGTACAAGAAAGACAGCAACAACGAACGCCATGGCTCTGCGGCCGAGCGACTGTTGGCGCAGACGAATCCGCATGCATTGCGCCCACATACGCGCTTTGGGTTTGGGAGCGGACCGGAGAATACAATGGGGATCCAGAACAATAGTACGAACGGGTATGCAGGCTCTAGTAATGGGACACTGTTTGCACCGCCGCCGCCGCCACCACCGCCATCGTCCATGCCGATGCATATGCATATGAACATGCACATGGGGATGAACATGCATGGCAGCGGTGGTGGGTACATGAACCAACAACAGCCACCGCCAATGCACATGATGGCGCCACCGCCGCCGCCGCCACCGCCGATGCCCATGGGCGCGTACCACCAACAACAGCAGCAGCAGCAGCCAATGGGGATGCAGCAGCCCATGCAGATGATGATGCACCAAGTGCCACCACCACCACCACCACCACCAGGTCGTTACTAAAGTTTAGATACAGATGACAGACAGCATCTAAGAAAATACACACATCCGTCGTTGTTGTCTGATGTTCTGAAACAGAGGTTTGTTATGAAACGTTCGTTGCCGATTGGAAGAGCTGGACAGAAGAAGAGGAACAAGTGTCGCAACTGCACAGACGATGTTACATAATATGAGTTTGACGTTTGATTCGAAAGGTTGCACAAGATACGGTATATGATTTTGTATCACGCACGCCAAGCAGCAGCAGCCGCAACAGGAGCATTAGCAGAGACGATGTCGTACACGCTCACTGGCGTTGCGCTCACGTCCGACTCGATTGCACCGGCAGGACGGGGTGGCGCGACGCTCACACAGGTGCGTGTGCTGTGCTTTCAATGCAATGTATCGCATTGTGTGTGCAGCACGACTGACACCGCGCACTTACGATGCAAGCAGGTTGATGGTGATGACAGCGTGTACCTCATTGGCGGCGCCACGCGCGAAGCACTGTGCTTCAACGACGTCCATTGCTTCGACTTAAGTGCGTCCCTTAACAACTCGCATGGTACCTATCCACTACCTCATTGCTACCGTACGTGCGTATCTCAATGCAATCACGTCGTCGTAGACACTTGCACGTGGACGCTCGTGACACCAACAAGCGACAGCGACAGCTTTGCTGCGCGCAGTGGCCACTCAGCAATTGCACTCGGGCATCGCATCGTCGTGTTTGGCGGCCTCGACATGCGTGCAGGCAACGTATTCAACGACGTCCATATTTTTGACACGCGTGCGTACATTTACCTGCAAATAAGGACGAGAAAAATCGCAAGTCTCACATGACAAAATATTCAAAATGACACATATATTTAGAAACGCATCGATGGGCACACGCCGACATTGCAGACGGCGAAGTCCCATTGCCACGCAACGCACACGCAGCAGTGCTACTGCCACATCTGCCAGCTGATACACACAGTCGCATGCTCGTGTTTGGCGGTTCGTCACCGATCGATGGCGTGTTGGACGACGTGTTTGTGTTAGTGATAGACCGCGACGATCCGCTAAAGTGCGAATGGCAGCGCATTGAGGATACGACTGGTGATGCGCCTTCTGCACGCGAACTCCACTGCGCGACGCTGGTCTCAGAGTCATCCATCGTGTGTTTCAGTGGCGGGCGGGACGCGGACAGTGCACTGTGTAGCGACACAGCGCTGCTCGATTTGCGCGCGTGGCACTGGCGGCTCGTGGCTTCTACGACTGCACAGCAGTGTGCGCACGTCGCTGGTCTCTTCGTTCCACCGGATGCGATTGTGAGCGTCGGTGGGTTCGATGGCGCAGCACTTCGCAGCGACTGTTGCGTTTTTACAGTGAATAGAGCGACGTGGCGCTGCATGGAACTCCAGCAGCAGCGCAAGTGGAGCAGCGTATGTCCCAAAACTACCGCAACAACACCGCTCAGTCTCGCACGCTTTGGCCACGCAGGGTGCGTCGTCCATGCGCTGCCGCTATGTCTACAGCCTTTTGTTTGTGGCGATGCATTGACGAAGCAGCTGCCAGCGCTGCTCGTGTTTGGTGGTCTGAACGCCACAAACGACCTGAACGATCTTGTACTCGTGACGCAGCAGGAGCACGACTAATAGCAATCAATGCGAGACAGACAAACAGAATAACGTTCATTGCGATTGTATTTTTGCATCTCCGTCTTCATCTACACGACTTTTTCGACGCCCATGACGTCTTTCAACACGTCGTACGTCGTGAGGCTGATGCCCGTGGCCAGTGGACTCTGTTGGATCCACACCAGAGGAGAGACGACGTGTGAGTTGTTGGGTCGAGTCGATACAGCAAACGAGTCCAATACAAAACGTACGCGCAACCAATTGACGCTGACGCCTTTGAAGAATCCGCGCCAGCTCTCGTGCTGGTAAATCAGTCGTGCAGTCGTAATGACACTCGTGTATTGCGGTGCCGCGTGGGCGCCAGGGACGAACCCATCGGTCTGGATGCGTCGCCGGATCGTATCCATGGGGTACGTTGCTGTTTCAATATACACGTCAAAGATGAGTCCTTTCTGTTCCATATCAATAGTAACAAAACAACACCTGCACACGCACTCGTTTGGGCGATGCACGCAGCAAAGTACGAGCACACAAACTTGGAGAACGGATGCAATCGCGCAGCCGATGCAGCAGTGGAAGGCGAGTGGGAATGATGGCGATGACTATCGTTTGCGTTCTTGTCGTTTGCAGCAGCTGCACTGTCGAGCCGCGCGACTTTCAACTCGAGCATCTGTCGACCACACACACGCAATGTGTTCCAATATATAAGTCGTTCCACAACAATAGTCCCATTCTCGCAACTCGACAAACCCATTGTACGAATCGACACAGAGTATGAACCACATGCAACTACGCACCCACGTCTTGAACTTTTCGTTCAAAGCAAACCCAATGCCAGTATACGGCAGCGTCCCCAGGAGCGACGGCACGAGACCGCGGTAGAACGATCGGACACCGTCAGCAGCGTACATCGCAGTCACTGCCTGTGCGATCGTCGTATATTGGTGCGTCGTCTTTGCAGTCGCACTAGAGCCAAAGTGCTGGACCATATAGCGCGCGCGAACAATGTCGAGCGGATATGCGACGATCAACGACAGCCCGCCGGCCAACGATCCAGCGGTGACCAATTGCAAATTGCTCAGTGGCGCATCGTGGCGCTTCGTCGCATCACCGCTAGCCGCAGCGTCATCGCTCGCATGCGCAAAGTTCCGTGCGTGGAGCTGGCGGCGGATGTAATCAAAGCTCGAGTGCTGGACGCCAGCGTACGGCACGACTCGTAATAGATTCAACACATTGCCACGAAACAGCGCTTTGAAGCCATCGAGCGCATAGATCTCTTGGGCGAGCGTCACGGCGTTCCGTACACTAAACTGGCGCGTCGCACTGACTTGGAACAGCATCTTGACGCGATCGACTGGCGCTAAGATCGATTTCGCAACAATCCCCGCTGCGCCACCGGCAACAAACGATTTCGAAACAGTCATTGCAGCAGTCGCTGCTGCTGGTTCTGCTGTCGCAGCTGGATCAGAGTGCGCATGCAGCGTTTCAGAACACGTGTCACTCGCGGACGGCGAGTGTCCCAGATCAAGTGCAACATTGCAGGTGCTACTGTTTCGACTCGCACGCGCGTGTAGCAACTTTGTGAGCTCGGTCTTCAAGACGTCGCTGCGTGGGAGTTCGTCTGCGCGTACGACAAACACGCCGTCAGCTTCATGGAGCCCAAAATCGACCATTGCGAGCTGTTGTGCCCACGACGTGTAGACGTGTTGAATCGAATTTGGACTGATTTCTTTCCAGTGCATGACCCAGTGGCAGAAGCCATGAAAGTCAATGCGGTCGCTTGTCGTGGTAGAGGTCGTTGACACCATGTCGTGCCACATGCGGTCGCGCATGGCAGCGGGTACGAGCTCTTGTTTTGGATCAAGCCGTTCGATCTCGTCAAAGAGAGATGCTAAAGCGATCGTCCCGTCGTCAGCGGGTTCGAGGTCGTGGAAGAACAGCCGCATGATCTCGACGACGTCCGGCGTCAAGTTGAAGTCCGGATTGTACGACTCGAGCGACTCGAGCGCTGCAATGAGCTGCTGCCGGTGGCGCGCGCTCACTGCTGCAGGGTCCTCGACGTCCGCAGCAGTGGGCGGTGGCAATTGTGGCGGTGGTGGCTCACAGTCGTCATCGTTTGTTGCTGCTATTGGAAGTGACGGTACCGGTGCTGTGCTCTCGACAATGACAACGTCGTCGACCGTGCGTGACGTGTCTGCTGTTGTTGTGAACGGATCGACATCGAGTGGCGGTGGCGGGGACGAGTGCGGGTCGCTTGCCATGCTGCACGAGCGCAGCAACACAGTGCAGAGAGGGAGAGAAGGGGAGAAGAGCGCCGCGCTGCAGTGTCGCCTGCGGTCGTCGTCTGCTTGCTGGTGCTGCTGCTGCTACTCGTGTGACGGTCGTCACTGTTGTCTGTTGACGCAGCCAACAGCTCGTGCGCTTCACGTTGGCAATTTACGCGCAACGTCAATCAGGCTCACAAAAATATTTGCAGCATATATTTATTCACAAAAGAAATATCAAGTCCGACATAAAAAGTGCAACAAAACACACAAAAGCAACGACGAAAACCCGTTTCCGCACTCGTCGTCTTTTCTCAAAGATGCATTAGATAGATTACGTGTCAAGCGCTGTCGGAACGATCCAACCAACTCGCCGCACACTCTTCTGGTCTCTCTCTCTCTGTCCTTCTCTCTCTCTCACCACGTACTCCTCACTCATTCTGCTTTCGCGCCTTTTTGGCACACGTAGATGTAGTGCACGGCGTTTGCGTCGGCTTCGCTCACTTGGACGGCGCTCACAGTCGGTTTTGGGACCGTGTGGACCGTCACTTTCCACTGCAATTCTTTCGTCTCCAAGTAACTCAAGCGGTTGTCGGGGACGCCGTACGAGATGATCACGTACACGCCATTTGGTTTGAGCACGCGGTGGATCTCGTTGCACATCTTCGCAATGTTCGCCGTCGATCCTTCGCCACATAGGATCGAGTCCATCGTGCCTTTGTCGACGACAGCGTCGTACGACTCGTCGGCAAACTCGAGCGAACACGCGTTCATCTTTTGCCACTGGAGCGACTCGATCCGGTCGTCGTATTTGGTTTTCATTTGCGTCACGACGATCTCCGAGATGTCGATGTTCATGATCTTCTGGTACCCGTCGTTCACCATTTCTTCCGACAGCCGCGAGTTCCCAGCACCGACCATGAGGATGCTGTCGGGCTTCTTGACGTACTGGTTCAGCAATTCCTTCACGCCACCGTAGCGCTGGTACCAGTCAAACTGCTCCGAGTCTCTGTGTGTTTGTGTAGCAAGCGTGCGTGTTAGTGTGGGACTATGGGTGTAGGAGCAGTCGTTGATGCAACGCATCGCAATGGCAAGCAGGCAATGCGTTGGATAAGGACAAGCAGCAAGCAGCGACGCACTTTGTGTAGCGTTCGTCCCAGTAGCTCGCTTTGCCATATTGCGCCATCGTGTAGGTGTATCTATGTGTTGTGGATATGTCCGCGTCGCTTGCCTGTCTGTAGATGTGAATGTGATGCTGCAGCGAGTGAAGTGTTGCCGTCGTGTGCCTTCTGCGGCTTGTGTGCGCGCGCGTTTGCGAGCCAAAAACAACAAACGCCGAGCCGACGTTTTCACCCCTCCAACACGCACTCTGTGTGTTGGAATCGATCCCTTGTTTTGACTCGTGTGATTCAAAGTGCTTTTTTGTGAGTCAAGCAATTGCCAGTATTTTGCTATTTCATGCCATCTGTCCTGAGAAGGAAACTTGCTTTGGTCGCGATATCTTTCGTCTACAGCGAAGAAGCAATGCCTAATCATCCTGATGCTCTTTTGCGCAGCTGTGGGCGATTGTCTTGCCCAACATGATGCCGAGTGCTTGTTGGCCCCACCACAGCCCAGCTACCCTCGCCGTGCGTTACTCGTGCTTTGAACTCGCAGTGATTGCTGCAATATACTTTGCTACTACGTGAAGAATGTAGTACTTCGTACTTGTATGGCTGTGTCGTACCCGAATGAGCACAATCACAAGCATGACGAATCCACCACCAGAGCGCACAACGTCTTTCGCCAAGTGTGAGTACTCAGATACCCATGCAGCATCGACGGCGCAATCACAGCTGATGCGTATCGACACACAAGACATTCCGGTCGTGAGTAGAAAATGCATTAGCGACGCGCAGTCTACAGCAGCAGCGTCACAAAGTAATCGTGACTTCGTGACAGCAGCGCACACATTCCTGCTTGCACATGTACACTCATCCTTCCTTTGCACGCACCGCCGGGACGTCCTCACCGTCCTTTTCAATGCGCAGGTGAGACAGTGAAGCACCAGGAAGCCACTTGTAACACGAAGGTGGCTTCCTGATTTCTTATTGGCTCGTAGTAATTCGATTGTGGTCGTTTTGGTGGTCTGCCAGTTGAGCCATTGAAGCGAAGCAAAATGATCTGCTTTCTGATGGTGTATTGACGCACTGGCCCATTCGCTCGCGCACGCTACTCACTGCTGCTCATTCGACAAGAAGCGCTCGACGACTCGCATCTCTGCATTCGCCACTACCACCACCACCTCTATAATCATGACTCCAGCAGACACAGCGAAGCACGTTGCATTCGGCTTTCGCATTCTGGCGCACGTACGTCACCCTTCTCTCTCACTTTCTGCCTGTCTGTGCACGCCTCGTGCTCCTCCTAACTTTGATATGATGTGGCGGATTGTACAGACGCTGCCAGTCGTGATCTTCGTGCTCGTGACCATCTGGATGGCGTCCGTGCTCACGTCGTACGTGAAAGTCGGCAACATCGTGACGACCACGCACCTCGCTGGCTTCTCGTGGGCGCACGCCGACGGCCGCGTGTTCAACTGGCACCCGGTCTTCATGTCGTTTGGCTTTGTGCTGTGCTCGACCGAAGCAGCGCTCGCGTACATCTCGTTGCCATTCAGTCACGACACGAACAAGCGCATTCATCTGTCGCTCCACGCACTCGGCCTCCTGAGCGCCGTCGGGGGTGCAATCGCCGTCTTTCGGTTCCACAACGAACACAGCATCACGAACCTCTACAGTCTCCACAGCTGGCTCGGTTTGCTGACGCTGATTCTGTTTGGTGCACACGTACGTTTGTATTGCATCGGACGTCTCTCTCTCTCTTGTCTCTCTCTCGCTTTCTCTCACACACTCTCTCTTTCATGTAACTATGCAACAGTACCTTGGAAGCTTCGTTGTGTTTTTCTACCCTGGTGCACCGCAACCAGTGCGGTCGAACGTGATGCCATTTCACATTGGCTTGGGCATTGCGATCCTTGGGCTCGTGTACGCAACTGCAGGTGCGTCTGAGTCTGGGTCTGATTCATATTTATACTGTTTTTTCTCTTGTATAATGATATGTTTCACCTATATATTTACATGCCTATTAATATCACACACATGTATGTTTAAATCCACAGCAACCGGCGTCTTGGAGAAATTGTCGTTCAATGGCAGTTGCAATGTCGGTGGCATTCTGAACGGCGCGCCCGTGAGTGGTTTCATGGCCACAGACTGCGTCCTGGGGAACGTCATTGGTCTGTTGCTCGCACTCGCGTTTGCGTCAGTTGTCGTGACGATCTACACTGCAAAGCACACGCAGTTGGCGCAATCGACACTTAGTGACGAGTCCGTGCCACTCATGCGCAACAACAACAAGGACAAGCACCACACGCATGCGTAAGCGTCGTACGAAAGCATAGCTGCAGCTACAGTAGTAGCAGTAGCAACAGTGTCGTAGTTGTTCAGCTATTCAATCCTTCAACAGCGTTATCGCGTGTCCGTTTGTATGCAAATGGCTATGGAGCTGCTGGCCAACCGACCGCATACAGTATCACGTCGTCGCTTTTACGCTCTTGAGCAATTGCAGTAGCACGCGACGGAGTTGTCGCCACCCACGCGATCGCTCCTCCCCCACTTCCTCCTCGTCCTTCTCCTCCCCTTTCTCCTCCTCGTCACGCGCGTCCATTGCATCTACAAGACGCTGAACGACGCGCTGCAGCTTCAATCGATCAAACCTGCGCGTCGTCGTCTTCGCATCGCTACCACCACCGCCGCCACCCAATAGCAAATTAAACAGCGCTTGGCTCGCAATGCACGCCATTTCGACATCCTCCGTTGCTGCGCACTCGATGATCCCTACCAACAGCGTCCGGACATCACTACTCCGCTCGTCGCCAGTCGTTTCAATCTCCACAGTAAGCAGCTGCGTGCGCGTCGATGCGTCGAGTGCTGCGTTCATCAAAACGCCACAGACGGTGTACACAACCTCTCGATTGCTATGCTCCAGCAGCACGACGAGACACTCGAGGACGCGGCTCGTCGTCGTGCGCATCGCTTCCAGGACGTCGGGAAAGCGCGAGACGTTCCCAAACGCCCGTGCGGCTTCAACGACCGCCTCTTCGTTCCGGGCGACTAAGATGGGCGCTAAGAGAGCTGTAATCTCTAGACGATAGTGTTCAATGAAGCCTTTCGACTCTAAATTGCTATAGTACGACAGGTTCGTGATGCAGCTGACAATATTGAGCGCCAGCTCGTCGTCGTCGTCGTCATTGCGTCGCTGCGTGAGCGCCAGCGTCTCGAGCAGCGGCGCCAGACGCGCGCAATCGCGATTCAAACGCACACCGACGTCTGCGTTCATTGCGAGGTTTGCCAGCAAGCGCACGAGCTTCACGAGCACGTCGCTGCATTGTGTGTTAGGTGTAATTGGCGCCAGCGCTTCGTTCTCGCCTTCCTCCTCTGCTAGAGCAGCGTCGTTGCTGCTGCTGTTGCTGTTGGGGAGCGACGCCTCTGTTGCATACAGCGTCGCGTAGCACTGCAGTGCGTGCAGCAAGACGTCGATACCGTCGCTGTTTGTCTCTGCTTTAGAGCCGCACTCGAATGTAATGCACTGGCGATTGCGATCGTTCCCAGCGCAGAGGTTCCCTAGCACAAAGAACATGCGCAGCAACAACGCGTCCTGCATCCGCTGGCTCTCGTTGCGTGACAGCGTAGTTGGCGATAAGCACAGTGCACTGTTCCGTGAACAATCGACGACTGCCATGAGGCTCTGGAGATGCAGTGTTGCGTGTTCGTTGATCTGCGCACGTGGTTGTTCGTGGAGCGTGAGTTTGCTCAAGATGCGCGCAACGTTCGCGAGCAATTCGCTATGGCCGAGCGATGCGTGCGTGAGCCGACACAGCCGCACGGCCACGCGTGCGTGGAGAAACTGTTTGTGATGCCGCTTCGCGACTGCGAGGTTCCGCAGCACGGCGGTCGTCTGCACGAGACACTGTGCGATCTCTTTTGCGAGCGCTGCTGCTGCTGCGGCGACGTCCGAGGCAGCTGCTGCAGTGAGACTGGCAGTAGAATTTGGCGAAGCGCGCCAGCGGAGCGAATCGCTCAGGGTAGCAATCGCGCCGTGCGTCGCAAGCAGCGTCACGAACGTTGCGTCGCCGCTCGACGTGTTCTTGAGCGTCCCTGCGACGTAGATCACCATGCGTAGTGGGAACGCGAGGTGCGCGGCGTCGATTATAACGTCCACGGACGCTGCTGCCGCACTGCTGCTGCTGCTGTGACGCTGGCGACTCGTACGCGTCAAATTGTCACCGTCAGTGGTGCTGCTGCTGCTGCTGACACTTGCAAGGACGCTCAGCGCTGCTTCGACGTACTCGACACGACAGAACGCAGCGTCGTTGGCTGCGTCTTTGCTCAGCATGAACAGCGCTTTCGCAAGCGACACAGCGTGTTCGTGTGACGTTTGTGCGGCTGTAACCTCAACAGCATGGCAGTGGCGACTACCAAGCGCAAAGAGACTTGGCGCGAGCGCCACGACGCACTCGGCCGAGTCGCTCCAGCGCTCCAGTAGCGTCGCAGCGATCGTATCAAAGAGCTGCAGTCGGAGCGACGCGACAGCGCGCGTCTCACTCGCCGTCACGTCGCGATTGCTGCTCGACAAAACGAATGCACTGACGCGCACGAATGCGTCTGCAGCTGTACGCAGACGGTCGATCGCGTCTGCGATTGTAGTGGACGATACGGTCGAGCAGTCGGATAGCGACGTGAGGTCGTCGAGCGCTTGCTGCGTGGCTGCGGACGCTTGCTGTACTTGTTCCTGTGTCGATAGCGCATAGCGAAAGCTCCTAGCGTCAGTAATAGTAGCATGAAGCGAGCGTCACTGCAATATAGAAGCGCAAACCTGCGATGGGAGCTCGAGCGACGTCTCGAGGTGATCGTCGCTGTCGCTGTCGTCCGATCGGTCGGATCTGTCGTCGCTTGTACGACGGATGACGGCATTGGCACTGTCCGGCAGGACTACTGGCGCATGCACGAGTTTCAGGTGGCTTACTGACGTTGCCAGTGAGGCTGACGACGCGCCAGTGTCATCGTCGTCGTCGTCGTCGTTTGGACGCGTTGGCGTCCGTGTCGACGCGCTGCCGTTTGCCTTTGCTTTTCGTGTTGGTGCCTTTGTGCGCGGTGGTAGCATTGCCGTAGATGGCGCGGACGGTGCCTCTTTGCGCCTGTTGGTTTTGTCAGTACGACTTTGTGACGGCTGCTGTTGCTGCGGAGGTGGATGATGCTTGTGCTGCTGCGACTGGAGCTCATTCTGCTCGGTTACGATGTACGACGAACTAGGTCGAGAGCCTGGGCGGTAGTCGTCGCCATGGAAGAGCGGTCGCGCAGACGTGCGTGGTGTGTACGGCCGTGATGGGTTCTTCAGCGACGCACGCGCCTGTGAACACACGAAGTCGCTCGTGTAAGTGAAAATGCACCGGCTTCGACGAAGTGATAGAGACCATGGAGTACCTGGGAGAGCACGTGCGAGATCCCGCCGCGCGCGATGCAAGCGTCCATTGGTTGCGGCTATAACCTCACGTCGTTACCGCCAACTTACTCGTATTCGTTGTCAGCTGCGCTCGTCGGGTTCAATATTAAACTTGATGATATCAATGGTGTCGTTTCATGGTCAACAACGATGCAAATATTTTTTTGGATTAACTGTATGTTAGACTTTTGCGCCGTGTTAGCTTACAGTAACAACAATTTAGATCTTCAACAACAATATGACATGCAAATCATATTTTGATCAGCAAAAGATTGCAGCATTTGTGAAGACGACAATGTCGCTTGCGTTCGAAGAAGCTGCGCATGAATGGAATGAGCTGCTGCGGGATACGTCGCGCGCTGCGTTTGTG
>JAADXH010001295.1:0-12115 GCA_023337595.1 Globisporangium camurandrum | reverse complement strand
TGAGACGCTGGAGACGCTGGCGCAACTCGCTCTTGACAGCCAGCGGATCCACGCGGTGCGCTTCGAGCTGCACGCTCGCGACACTTTGCGTCGTCACCTGGATGTCTCGTCCGAACGTCAGCACCGAGACGTGCTCGCTCTATGGATATGATTGGTGTCGCCTTCTACTTATATTGCGCTTTGTCAAACACCCCACAAGTTCAACCACGACAATCTGTTACAACCAGTAGTAGAATTATGTAATAACATCATTTTGGCAGCGATGTGGTTTGTTATAAAATCACTTGAATATCGAGTCACGTATTTCTGTGATGTAACTGAATCTGACTCTGTTTAATCACACCGCAGAACTAAGTACATATTTAGATAAGACAAATTCACAGAGTCAGAAAAACACTTCGGAGATGTCAAACACACGTACAACCACTAGGAATATATTATTGTGTTTACTGCAACACAGTATATACATATAACATCGTTTAGGTTTACAATAACCTGCAGCAACAGCACCCAAAATTATGGCTTTGTCATTACATTATTGCCAGAATGCATAGCCAATTACTGTCATTGTACTTTTCTATCTCGAAATTGGCTGTAGAAGATTTCCGGTGCATGTACATGTAACCGCGCTCTACGAATGCATGCTGTTAATCTAAGTGGGATTTTAGATTTATGGGTTTAATGTTTACATGTATTATTAGCTACAGTTGGACACCCTAAGTCAAATATTAACCAAGTTCATCAGATATGACATGATTTGAACCACCGCCAATCTGTCAATTTGTTTGCGAATCGAGGTGCAAACTGGATTTGTCTTATCTTAAACTGTTGCCAACATTTGCTGAATTGCTTTCAAGCAGGCCATGCAATATTTTCGACACCTCATGTGTATTGAGGTAGACTTGAATACAAGATATAGAAACCAGTTTTTCTCAAACATATATATACTGTCCGGAATACCGACACGAATTTTCTATCGCGATTACAAAATATCTCCAAATGGTTGATTAGCTTGATTTTGTTTAGCATGAGTCTCATTAAGTGTAAGTTTCGTGTCGTTTTGCAGTACGTAGTTAATTACATGGCAAAAACTACAATAGCATTGTTTTTTTTACCGCCGACCCTAAACTACAAATATTTAATTACGCTCCGAAACGAGCTGTGCTGCTAAACGAGCTGTCAAATTTATTACTCACGGGCTATATCAGTAACCTGTTTGTGTGCTTACGATAATGCCTATAAATATAGGGATTTTGTATTACACTCACTAAGATTTTAAGAAACAGCGTACATTCTTCCTTATCAACATAATGTTTGCAAACTAGGCATATTATATGTATACATTCGTATATTGATTATGAGTCATACAAAACATGTAGAGAAGACGATAATGAGCCTAAAACTAATTGGTAATGAAGTACTTAGCAGCTAAATCTTCTTTTCTGTATGTATATTAGGATCTGCAGAAGGCACTGTATATATAATTTTGTATTAACTATTTACAAAACTCACTTACACAAGGCGTGTATAAAACTACGTCAATTTGATCAAATATTTATACGAAGTACCATGCGGTAGTTGTCAATTATTGATTCGTTCGTGTACGCTTTCCAAACCAGCTGATATTTTCCTTACATTTTTCATTTTGATTTTACTGATTACACTACTACGTAAATTCAAATTGGCTGCTATTGCTGTCTGACCCATATGTGCACATCCTCGAAACAACCTATTAACATAAACGCAGTCTTTAGCGCTTCTAACGAGAAGTGTTAATGCAGGTGAGGCGTAAACGCATCTGTGATTGAAAGAACATATATATTTATACAGACAAGCCTTAAAATATCGGTCCAAAAACAGCTGTTTTCATATCGCTTCAGAGAGATATTTAATTCGTAAAAATATTCTGTTGCAAATCTGCTCAACACCAACATCCAAGTCAATGGCAGTAAGTACTACGCCACCGTGCTCGTACGATTTACTTGTTCATGCTGTTGCAACACCATGAATATGTGGACATGGAGCATTAGCGTAGCTGGCGCCGCGCACCGATGCTCTATACTATGATACGTATCGGAAGCACTGCAGCTTGGACCCGCGCTTGACTAGATCCTGCACCAGCGCGTGCACGAAGCCATGGCGCGTCGCTTGAGGCGATGCCGCGCATCAACGTGCACGCGCTCATGTTGATATACCGCGTGTGCTATGCATCGAGGCACGCTATTGCGACGCCCCGCGCGAGATGGAGCAGCAAGTACTCGCCCTTGCGTCTACAGCGGCAACACTGCAGCACGACGACCGTGTGTCCGTTGCAGACGCCGCCGCTGGTCACTATTCTTGACGCCATCATCGTCGTGATGCTTCGGTCGCTCGTCGATGAGGACAGAGTAGTCTCTGTTGAAGCCACCGAAAATCGTACAAAAATGCTAGGTGTGCTGCATCATATCTGCTTGCTATGTGTAGAAGACACTCAACTCACTCGATTTGTTTGTGCTGATCAAAGCATTTCCACTCTCGACAGCGATCTCTCATACTTTAGTAAAATACACCACATATGTCGTACATTTTTGCACGGACCGATATTGATTAGGTTTGTCTGTAAATATACATCCATTCAGTCAGCTGTCAAACAAAGCGGCGGAACGTCCATTTAAATATCCAACTCAATCCAAGTAGTAGATGTACTACATTCGAATACTATTCTTTTTGCAGGGGATACAACTTAATGCAGTTTTGGGTGTAATGGAATTTTTACATTGAATTGCCGTATTCTAATTCAAACGTTTTTTATATCTATTTATGTAACATCTATAAATATCATAAGTATAAAATTATCATGAGTGGCTAGAACAAGAGCAAAAACAAGCACATATATGTTTGTGCGTTTGCACATCAATTTTTTTCAAGCGATATGGATAGCATTTGTAAAGTAAAAGTAGTAGAAACATGTATGTTTGAAAACAACTCCACTCGTCTGGGTTTTCTATTAAAACAGACTTTTGCATTTAGGTGTGGTTGCGGCCCATTTAAGGTCATAGTATTAGGGGTAAATTACAGCTTCAACTCTAAATGCGGGACAGTATATTTCTGTCATTGGTTTTTTTGAATTGATCACAGAACAGTCTGTCTCTATCAAGGTACGTTAAAGTCGCTAGAAGCCATATCATACGTTTCTGCTTATGCTGAATGTGAATGAACGGATGCGTCATATTATGAATGCACCTTGTAATGTCTCTAACTTTTCGACACAATAATACATTAGGTGCGAGCAAAAAAGTCGATCTAGTTGACTTGCTTTGATTATTTTATACATGCGAGTAAGCCTTTTATGTCATTATACATAGTATTATGATGACTTTACGCTATTTAGAAGAGCATCTACCTATATGGGGGTCAACTGTCTATTGTACTTCGGTTGACTTTGACGCCATTAACTATGTTGTACGGATTAAGAAGACAACCACGACGTTTTGAAAGTGTAGTTGCGCAAATAGCGAGGGATCTGACCCCATGGATGGCGCGTCAAAAAGAGGAGGTTGGGCATGAACAAGGTAAAAGGCGGAGCTAGACCACTTTGTGGTTATTCTGATCCTCAATTGTGCATAAATACAATATGCCTGTGCGTGCGACATCATAAAATTTCGTTTCACAATATGTCATCAAATGACATTTCGATATAGTTAGGACATGAAGCATTGGTCTCGAACGCTGGTGACAATGGGTTAATAGTATTGTTATGCTGACGAATAGATACAGTTATATATACGATAAAACAGTTTTGGCGGTTGTACTAAAAATTAGCTCTCTATCGAGGCCGCTTTAGGACAACGATCAAACATTGGTGATGAATTGATTGTCGTCAAGTAGTTTCAGGACGTGCTCTATGTTAGATGTATTAGTTGTTTAACGTGGCGTCCAATTCATCCACATCAGCATACGCGTTGTGAAGTGGAATAGTGGTGATATATATAGACGAAACATGGAATAATTTGACAAGTAGAATAATCATAGTAAATAATCAAACCACAAATACAAAATTATGGGATATCTGAGCGACGAAATTTCAAAAGGTGACAAACAAAGTATTTTCTAACTCTGTAAACGTATTAAAATCCCTCAAAACAATTTCTATGATAGACGATACATTTAAGACAACTTTTGGAGTGAAACATTACACTGATTAAGATGATTGGTATTTTTCAAATGTCTTGTCTCTTGCGTGTGGTTTTGTAAGATCATGATTAAATTAAAATTGGTGTTCAAGTAGTTGTCTTCGAGTCAGTGATAGATTTATTGGATGAATGTTTAGATAATTTAATGAAGCGCTGAAACTTTAAAACGTGAAAACTATCACCATATAAACTACCACGCGGTAGTAAAAATGATATATGTTTTGCTGCCCATGTGACTTTACCACGCTCGAATATAAATGTTTTGGGTTTGGATTTGATGATCAATCGCAAAAAATTGATGAGTAACACAAATGAGCCTGCCAAACGTTCAGTTTTAAAGGAGCCAATAATTTAGTAGTATAGCCGCCAATTCGTCCGAATTACTAATGACCTACGTTGCAAATGGTGTTTTGTAAGATTTATGTAAATCGGACTGATTTTGCTGTAGCTGCACTATATCTGGGATTCATCCCTCTACACCAGCATGTACATCAGGAAGGGATAACAAATTATATATACTAAACACGGTAGAAAACACCAAAGAAAATTATATATCAATATATCATAACTAAGCAACAAAACACTTACACATAGTGTTACGCGAACGAGGATAATATGTAAGTTTAGCGCTGATACTTTGAAAAACAGTTTATGCTGATTTGATTACTCGTACTTGTCCGCCCCCAAATGAGGAATTTTACATTAGTTAATACTTGCTAGAAGCCAAATGTAATGGGAAAATGATATATCAGAGGCGCTTTGCAGCTTATACATTATTAATTCCGACAAAAGTGACGGCTTAACGTCAATTTTGTTTTTTTCGGCTTAAATCGGCCTTTCATTAATATTATATAGTTGTATTAACTCTTCAATCGAATTGAAATGGCTATAAAATGGAAGTGTTAGGTATCAATATTATGAGTACTGTAGTATAACTCACAGCAACAAAATGGGTTCTGCAGTTTGTATATTCTCATTCAGCTGAATAGACAAGTACAGACGCATCGCTTGGTTAATAACGATGATCGAAATTATCCGAGCAAATCAAAACGTGACTTCTTTTGTGTCAGTGATGTACCCACATATTTTAGGAAATTTGTACCTACGATATCTACTAACGACTATCTATTGATAAATCTAAAACAAATGAACAATCGAGTGGTTCTTTGAAAATATAAAACGTTGTACAACCTAATTCTATAAAGTGTGACATCTTTTTGTCCGATACATATGTACTTAGGTCTCAACCTTACGGCTGTTCGTACCACGTAAAAGTTTACCATGTTTTATGTAAACACAATAAACCAGTATTGCTTTAGACGTCAACTTTAACTTGGGTACAATCCCACTCATGTCATATGACTTGACCTTGATGAATGCGATTTGCAAATGCTGCAGCGATCAACATTTCCAATTTTATCTAAAATTATGTAATCTATTTCTCAATACGTGCACTGAAAAACCATTAAATACCTATTAATCAAAGGATACAAATATAGTTATGCAGTATGGTACCACCAGTGATTCAAGAGTTGACACAAGTCATTTTTATCGCGATGCACAATCCATGAGCATGAAATTGACAAGCAGATTTATGTGATCGAGCGAGCTCTATTTCAATAATGCACGACAGGTATTACAAAATATTATATCGATGTCGTATGCCAAAAAGTAGACTACAATAACGCTGTAATGATATTTACCTTCTAACTTTCTCAGTACGACTGAATTAAATTTGTGTTGATCTGTGGGCTTGCGAACATCCAAATATCAAGTTAATGCAAAGCGACCGATTTCTCATTTTTATGTACAGCTTAACGGGTGAATTGTTAGAATGCCTTGAAGATAGGCACATAACCTTTCGTGTTCGAAACAGTCACCTGAAACGTTAGATAAGTCTGCATTACGTCAATGCTTGACTTGTAGATATTGAGCATTTTGCTCGATATTTGTATAAATGACATTTTGGGTGTGATAAAAATCAACGGTGAGTAGTATCTACTCAAATTAATTTTCCATTGCATGCTCAGTAATATCCATCCACATATTTGTCCGGAGACTTGGTGCCGAAAAATTGAACAATTTTACTTACGATATCATAGCAGGGTATACATATGTTACCGTTATATCGTATATATGATGACCAGTTGCATTTGAATCCATGCCCATCACATGAAATTTGCCTAAACGTGAGTGCTCACCATCATCATAGTTCAATTTGTAATGGAAGTCGTTAGAAATGTAGTTGCACGTATCAGATGGTGGTTGCTTAGAACTACAAAAATATGTTCTGATCCCATGCATCGCCTTTTATTTTCCTTTATCTTTATTCGGGAATTTCGTATGTGCTATAGTCAATATTGAATACTATTTGTAAGCTAAATATATGTTGTAATAATCATATAACGTGGGTGCAAATCATCTTATTGAACGTAATTGGTGATATTAGTGTGTTGCCTTACAGAACTATTAAGTGCTTGCACATAGGTTCAATTCAAATGAAAACAAAATTATAAGTGAAAAATGTACGATCCGATTGTACTGGATTTCGTGCGATTGCGTCCCAAATAAACCCGATAATGCATAACTTTACGAAATTCCTGTAAGTGCTAAAATCCTACCAGGAGACTTTGACCATTCTTAGTTCGCCGTATAGACTGGGTAGACGAATACAACTTCTGATCGTAATTAGGCAGAAACAGATACTCACACATGCAGCAAAGACAAAATTACCGATGTGTCATATAGTTAACGTATCAGTTTATATTTATGAAACGTTAGTTTTGGCAACGTCGCTTCCGGTAAAACAAGTGTGCGAAATTGTAATTGCTTTGTCATACCATACGGCTAACCCATTGAAGTCACTTATGGAGCAACAAGAAAAGTTTGCGCTGAAGTGTTTCCCGAGAAAGCACCTACCAAAATGCTTATTGATATACTAAACCGAAACAACTTTCGAAATCCACATAAATTCAGCAGTGTCCGAGGGTAGTTTTTCACTCAGTTCCATTTTGTATCGAATCAACGAAGAATGGTGTAGGCAATCAAATTCGTCCGTATGTGTAGCCATATTTGCGCGGATTCAAATCTATTCACTTCATGAAGCCGAAGAATGGCAATATTATTGTAAATAACTGTAAATGCGACGTAACCAAAAATAAGCCCAAGCAAAACCGCTTTTTAATACGTTGAATAATATTTGATTAGAGCGGTAGTATTGCGTGCAATTAACACAGCTTATGCTCTAAACCTGTGGAATTTGACCATTCGTAGCTATAGTTGTCGGTAAGTAGTCCACAAATCTCATGTTACAATAAATGCAACGTAGCAAAAATACGACCCTTCTATGATACATGCATATATCAAGTATACTACATGTTCGTCATTTAACAAGGAGTTTAAATGCCGATGGTATTTGCGTCTTGCGCTTCACGTCTTCATTCACGACACCATTATGCTGCTTCTATTTGTTGCTGTTGATGCCTGTTTGGCTTTGCGCATTTAAATCTTCAAATCGTTGATCGTGCTATCGCGCAGTAGGATGATAGTCCTGTGCGTTTTGTATGTCTGATTCACTTTGCATGCCAGGGACACACCACCCCCGCAATATATTCATCAGTCGTGTTCAAAAGGTTGACATGAAGCATGTGCAAAAATATCACATAAAAGTGGATCAACATCTGGGGAAGAGGCATTAAGGGTATTTTCTGTAGTAAATGGTTTAGATATTAAAGTTTCATACATATTTGCAAACTTATAAGAATTATAGATATCTACACAAAGAGGCTGCTGAGAAAAGTATAGCTCGTTCTAACCGAGGGCATAAGAATCACGTGTGATCAAATAATGAGCGCATTGATTTGGATGAACACTGATTTTTATTAATATTTGCGCGGGATGCCGTTATTCGCAAAGCATTTCTATTTGTTCCTCCTATACTACTCTGCTCCGCTAGACAATCGGCCATTCATGAAAACCGACATTAGATAAATCAAATACGTGCTTTCCTACAAATGATAACTTAAAATACCTGCCTTATGACACACAATCCAGCAATATTGTTGCTATGCAGTTTTTGCTGCAAAATGATAAAATGCAATACAAAAGTCATTTTCGAAGTCAAAACGCGAGAATTTGATGAGTTGTTAATTTTCGCTAAAAATTAATGAATGTGGAATGGATGCAAAGTGTGCTCATTAAATGCTCGATTGCTTATCAAAGTTAAAAAGAGCAAACAATGACATTACTATTGGTGCTCGATAGCAAGGTTTCGCAATGCGCTCTCGTCAGCTCATCCAATCTTTGTATTGGGTGATAATGAATGAGTAACCAGCCGATAGTGTTATACACACATGTGGGTATTTTTGACCTGTTGATTCTGACATCGGAAACGAAAAAACTTACGATTGATTGTCTAGCGGGACAAACCAACCTGCTTGAGCGACCACAACTCCTTTGATGCGTTATACTCGTTACAACACATAAAATAATATAATGTGTCTAACTGGGTTATACAAACATCCGATGTGGAATGGATTTGCATATGGCGATATAGAAATAATTATGATGAATCATTTAATACATTACGTTCAAAACTGAACGAGGTGTGGTCAATTTTCGTCCTATTGCTCTATGATGACCAGCCACACATTGCAATCACACTAATCTTATAAAATATTGACCGTCATTGCGATTGTTGACGTTAAAAATTTATCTTGCTATTGAATATACTATAGACGCGCCAACACAATATACGAATTACTTTCCTAAACGAGTGATTAATCTATCTACTGTGAAAACAACAAGTTTTGAGCTGATGTAGTGCAAGCCAGTACAAAAATTACTTGAGAATGGCCGATTATCTTAATGACATTACAATTCAGTCCTATAGTACGGGTCGCGAAACTGAAGGTGGCATATATTTTTCGCGACGTACCCTATATTGCAAATGAATTATGCGAATCAGGTTATAATGAGTCAAACAAAGAGACGTGCCACTTTGCATATCAAGGCAGCCACTCCAGCATGAGTGTTTGTTGCGATGCTTCTGAGCTTAAACCCGACGAATGACCACAGCTGAGAAGTTGCACGCCACCAGTGAGCGCTAAGCCAAGACTATAGCGCTGCATCTACATGCACTACGTTGCCCGTCACGACGTCGGCGCGTCGGCCATTATCATCTCACACTTTGGCGAATTCTAAGTGGTCCTTATAATGCATTCTACTTATGCGGTAGGCCGTATTTTCTTGTAAACGAAAAATACGGCTTCCTATTATCTATATACATAAAGTTGAGTTGCCTATCACAAAACTAATGGGGTACCTAGTTTAGTGACTTTCACTAAACTTAGATGTTTCTTAAAGCAGTATCTCTTTAGAGGAGATGTTAGAGTGACCAATATTTATAGATAGTGAAGAATAGAGAGAAGCAGTGAGAGATAGATATACACAGCTAGAGATAGAGTGTGTGTGTGTGAGAGAGAGCGATGGAATGCGGATGAGAACACTGGTGACTCCAACATATGTCTTCAAAGACAGGCACAAAACCCCTCATATTTCTTATTATGATGTGTGCTATGTTTTTTGCCATTTAACTAGGACTTGTGTATTAAGTGGGTACAAAATCCGACAAGCAAATCAAATACTAACTCACGTCAAACCGACAAGCAAATCGCTCTACTTGATTTGACTGCCACACTGCCACATCTCACCCCTGCACCCAGACAGCATCACGAACACAAGTCCACCACGCCTACAACACCATGATCACTACCACGATTGACGTTCGCGCCGCCCTGGTCACTGCTGCTACACGCCTCTTCACGCCACATCTTGGTTTTACTACGCGATTGCGTGCTCTCCACGCCGCTTGCAGCAACAACGACGTTGAGCGCGTGCGCGAGTTGCTTGCAAGCGACACTAGTGTTGGTGCTAGCATAATCGACGCATGCAGCAACGGTAAGACAGCACTCATGATTGCAACGAGCTCTGGCAGCGAGGTGGTCGTGCGGCTGTTGCTCGGAGTTGGCGCTGCTGTCGATGTTGCGATATCAAGAGAGTCGGCAGCATTGCACTACGCTACAAAAGTAGGGCACATTGGGATTACACGGTTGTTGCTAGAGCGCGGTGCGGGCGTCAACAAAGCGTCGAGAGATGGTACGACGCCGCTCTATGAGGCTGCCGAGAACGATCACGCCGACATTGTGCGTCTGCTGCTCTCACACGGCGCCGATATGCACACGTCAACGTCCGGCTGGATGCCTTTTGCGATCGCCTGCCGGAAACAGCATACCGCAGTCGTGGTTGCAATGCTGGAGTACCACACGGAGATTGATAGCGTCGTTGGAACAGATGGCTCGACGGTGCTACAAATTGCAGCTGCAAACGGACACGTTGACGCTGTCAGACTGTTAATCTCAAGTGGCGCAGCAGTCGACAAGACAACGAACAGTGGCAGCACACCGTTGTTCTTTGCAAGCACCAGTAACCTACTCGACATTACGCATCTTCTTCTCGCTGCTGGCGCAGATGCAAACGTGTCGACATCGAACGAGGAGACGCCACTTTACACCGCATGTAAGCAAGGCTACTTCGATGCGGCACGCCTGCTGCTCGAGTATGGTGCCAACATTGATCGGCCAGCAAGCGACGGCTCGACGCCGCTCCACACTGCATGCCGATCCGGACGCAACGAGGTTGTGCACTTGCTTCTCAGTCACGGCGCGGATGTCGAAAGAGCAACGCACACTGGCGATACACCGTTGTCTATCGCTTCTGAATGTGGCCACCTCGACATTGTCCGCATGCTGCTACTCGAATGTGGTGCAGTCATCGATAAAATTGCAAATATCGGCAAGACAGCGCTCTTTGTTGCGTGCACAGCGGGTAAGCTCGACGTTATGCACATGCTGCTCAAGCACCACGCCAATCCGGACGTGATCACGAGCGACGGGTCGACGCTACTTCATGCGGCTGCGAGTGGTCGCAACGTCGACGTCGTGAATTTCGTGCTTGATTCCAACATCGACGTGTGTGCTGCAACAGCGGACGGATCGACGCCGCTGTACTTGGCGTCCTTGGTTGGTTGCTATGATGTTGTGCGCACGCTGCTTTGCAACGGTGGCGGATTGGGCGCACAAGTGCGAAACGACGGATCGACACCTCTGCATGCAGCAGCAAGACATGACTTACCCCATTTGATGAAAGAGCTTCTGCGTGAGCCCAGCCTGCTCGCACACATTAACACCGTAAACGATGTCGGGGAGACAGCTCTGGAGGTTGCCACTTCGAATTGGCAACATGCCGTCGCACGAGCACTTATCGCTGCCGGCGCGTTCAGTGAGATGTCCCCGGATCTAGTTGGTCTGCTTCAATGGGGCTACTCGTCGTCCTCGGACGAAAGCGACTCAAGCTTTGAAAGTGATTAAGGTGACTATTTGCGTAGGCACACCGGTAAAGCTGTAGGCGCAAAGACAGACGACTAATACAATGATGTAGTTTCTCTCCTCGACGGCATGCAAGCGTCAAGTCAAAGTCGAGGTAACTACAAAGTTGGTATAAGCACACTGATACAGACGACGAGGACACTGCAATGCCTATCGCTTTGCGCTTCGGCGATGGTCGTTGGGACGCGAATTACACGAACCTTCAGCAACGTTACGCACTGTTTTGGTGCAGCAGGAGCTGGTAGAAGTGTGCCTGCCGGTTAGCGCTCTTTATGAGGTAGTGGCGTGATACACATGAGCATTTAACAACAACAACAAGTCGGTGTACTATAACAAATATTGCCATTCTTCCTGAAAACTCTTCAACACGCATGTTTGCTGCGAGTCGCGCTTCTCCGCCGCCATTCGATACGCTTTCAAATCATCTGCTATTGCAGTCTCACAACTTTGAGTACAACGCAACCTCAGACTGTTTCACATTTCTCATTGTTATCTCTT
>JAADXH010001294.1:0-12123 GCA_023337595.1 Globisporangium camurandrum | reverse complement strand
TCCCCCTACCCCCCCCCCCTCCCAGCCCTTACCACAACCTTCGCCGGCACGCACGTGCGACTAACGCGGTAATGGAAGCGAGATCGAGTACCAAGACGACGACGAGCAAATCAACGACGATGCAGCCGAAATCGACGACGACGTCAACCTTGACGTAGACACAAAGCGCGGCGATGACGAGGACATTCGAGCACGTAATTCAACGCCGACGATGGCACCGACATGTGCCGAGATGCGTTTTGATCAGGATTGAACGTCGCATCTTCGGTGGAAGTGCTCGATCTAGACACGCACGGCGTTATGGCTTCCGAATTCGGCGACGATGCGAGCTTCGACCTTGACGACGACTGCTCCTGGATGAACGCAACAGACGAACGTGGCGACAAAATCTTTGTCGAGTTGGCAGACCTCGAGAAATCGATTCACATTGGCTGGGGCCTCGACGTCGAGCTTTTATAGGAAAATTTCGTTACAGGGTGAACCACTGGTACGTACATATCGCACTGTCTCGTCGCTTGTTAAACGTGTTTATGTGTATGAATGGTTACATGCTGACCTTTGGTTTACCATGTTATGGTTGCTGAGCGCTCATGTAAATCCTTTTGCGTTTCCGGACTTCAATCTTTATCCAGGTCAGTACACTGGCGCTAGAGTCCGACGCCGAGAGCACATGCGGAAGCCGCAAGCGTGCTTACATTAATCTTGTCAACTGCCCAGGCGGCAAATGCACAAGCGACAGTATCAAATAATGTAGCTGCAGTGCAATCGCCTCCATTGAAAGCGTCGGGATCGACAAGTGCGGCAGCAGTGCAAGCGCCAGATGCACAATCGCCAGGATCGAAAAAAGGCTGTTGTGCAGTTGCCTGAATGATAAGCGCCGGGATGGACAATATTATGCCTATAGCGCAGTCGCCTGGATTGATACGCCACGCTGCAACCCAAACGCGAGGGGCGACGTGAGTGACTACTGCGCAAGCTCCAGGTGAGCAGAGGCTAGGAAGTGTACATGGTTGTTAGCAAACAAGACAGGTTTAGAAAGTTTGCACGGAGGATAAAAACAATTTAAAGGAAGATCTGTCGCTGTAGGAACTAGTGCAGTCACTAGATTAAGGACAGCGAACGGTGCTGCAGGTGGTAATGCACGCTGCAAGCAAATGAAGGCAATTGACCCTCGCCTGACTTTAAATTACTACTACGACGCTTGTAGTGCTAGCGGCGCACGGTGTACCGCAATGTACCGCCAGTTTTGATGTTGTGCGTGCTGTTGTTGTTTGCGTTCTTACTTCGATAAGCATGCACGCAGATGCTATTCGTGCACCGTCGCGCGTCACCCATCGTACGGTGACGCGCGGATGTGCTTTAATATCTCGCACGACTGTGGTAGTGCAACGCCGACAAGCTGAGCGAGACGCGCATCCAAATGCGCAATCTCGGCAAAACGCGCAGCTACCGCCACATCCTCAATGCAGATGTTGAGGACGACGATTAGGCGACAAGTAGGTCACGCAAACAACAAGTAGGCAACAAGTAGGCAACAAGTAGGCAGCGAAAGGTCGATCTCATCCATGTTTTCAGCACATACATAAGATTTTGTAGGATATATCGATTCGATTGACACTTTTGCACGCACCAATTCTGACACTTTGTTTCTTTCACGCCGGGACTACGTTACTTACCGGATCAACGTACACAAGTTAACTCTCCGATTCTCTGTCATATTTCATTGCTTATGACTACAAAGAAATATATAGAAAATCCTTCGATCTTGATCCTGCCTCTATCTGCTATGTTAAGTACCTTCTCTAATTACTGGAACAAAGGTTCTCACAAATACCGGAACAGCGGCGCTTAGTGATAGGAAAGACATCGAGATGTTCTGCGTTCCGATATTTTTCGATATTCACGACATCTATGCTGACTTATCTACTGCTTTCCCGAATGTCTATGGTGTCACAAGTGTCACATATGCAATTGCTAGAGATACTCACAAGTTGAAAGACCGTAATGTGTAAATACTATTTTTGTACATGTCATGTTTAATGCAGCGGCGTTAAATTTATAGATGATGGTTATATCATTTCTTTTTATGATGACTACATGTGCATATTTAATCACCTGAATCACTGTATAAGCGTATATTAGATCATGTATGATATAACTCACCGCGTCTACCGAAGTATTAAGGCGGTATTGGTTCGTGCAAATAACACATTGTGAAGCTCGAGGAAACTCCTAAAAATAGATTTCCTGATACGCGGTGACACGTTCATGCTCATAATAAGAACAGTTTAGATTTCTCGTGTATAGCAATTTGCTTGTGTGACCAGCTGCACAATCTTCATTGCTCTCGCTGTCGGCGGGCTTATTAAATTGACTGGATTGGCGACGGCGAAACACGATTTCGGAAGTTTAACCAAGCCGCATCTTGAGCGTCAGTAACTTCGGGTGTGCACTACTGCAACGAAGCACACATGTCGCTTCCTTTCGTGAGCTATGCGCTCAATTTGTTTGCGATGTACCGTCCTGTGTTTGGTGGGATGTCGTTGAGACTCGCCACTGAAATGTACCAGGCACTCTTGAACAATGATTACTTGAGCTCGCTCGGCGGCAGTGGCCATCTATTAATATATTCTGTCGAATAACTTTAGCGCAGTATACTGCGCAATAACTCAGCACTATTGATATTTATATAACTGAGCGCTATGATTTAGCACAACACTAAAGCATCGCGTTGTGGTGCACAGATGACCCGAGATTGATATGTATTGTGCAGACTGTGTAAGTTTCGTTCTGTGCTACCCCATTTGACGCTGAATTAGTTTATAGTAAATCCAAAACTAGTACGAACCACTTTGTGTAGTACTCCTTTTACGGTTGCGTTACAGAACTGCCAATATCCGTCAAAGAAACAGCAATCTCTGTCACAGAATGCGAAATACCGTCGCATAATTGAATTGAATCCAATCAAAATAATCAAGTGATTTGTAATAGTGTACGCAATTGATTCTACTACTGAGCAAAACGTGAGATGGCCGACGTGCAACCAATGCGCCGACAACAAGGACATATTCATCAGACACACATTACAGCAAGTTGCATCACACGTTCGCTTCAGCAAGCACACCACTATGGCCGCCAAGACGATCACCGCCGCATCACTTTACTCTCTTAATGAGCGGCAAGAAATACAGCAGCGAGTTACATTATATAGCACTTTATAAGATCGGTAAAACAACCGGCCACTGTTTTTAAGGAAGTGCGAGAAGCACATTATTACGCCGCAAGAAGAGTCAATCGCATCACGTAGCGCGGTCGCCTTCGTCGACAGCTACAGATTTGTAGTGTTCCAATTGTGAGTACTTTGTTAGAACATCAGACAATCGTTGTCGAATGAAAGAGTCTGGTAGTCATCGTTGCACTCGTTGTCTCTAATCGGTCGTCTTATGCGTCATAGCTCTACTTTCACAGTGGGATGAAGCGGCGGGTGTAGCACATGAACGGTCGGCAATGTTATATCGATGCCGTGATCTGCTGTATTCAGGTTGCGTTGAGTCTTTTGTTTATACAGCTTGCGCGTGCGTGCATGAGAGTGATATTGGTGCGGTGCAAATTGATGCAGTTTTTCACTTCGTTCAATAATAATTGTCACGCAAAACACAATTACAAGTGTTCATATTTTAAGCTTCAGCGACGTAATTTGGCATTCTGTGACGAAGATTTTATTATGCGACGGAAATTGGCTGCTCTACAACTGCACTGGATATGGTGTGCAACATTGTACTTTTATGCTTAGGCAGCTAATATGGTGATATATTTGGCAGCTCAGATCCGATTTTTAATATTACAGTTGCAATTAAAAGTAAAAAGTGATTTTTCTGTTGTTATGTTGTGCGAAACAATTATAAATGAAGTTTATTTCAATATCAATATAAATGTAGCTGTCGGATGTTCAAAATTAGTATCTAGCGTGTTACTATTACGAGCATGTTTTTGCATACGCCTCTGATTATTTTTGCACAATTACGTTGTGCCAGTCATATTATTACTTAGAGAGTTATAAGAATCTGTAAAATTCTAACACATTATAGGAATACATGGCGATTGATTTCGATTTGATTTCTTTTATTAGGGTACGTGTTTTGAACTCATGTAGTACTTCAAGTACTGCAAAATTTTCGGCGTGGTCAAAATGATGATACTGTTCTATATCGTCAGTACACGCATAAAAGCGCACAAACAGTGTCGTGACACAATTTTCGATACGAGCAATCTTTTAAATTAATATGTAAACTTGCCTACTTGAGCTGTTCTTGACTAGTACATAATCAGTACTTACTGACACTACACCAGTATAAGTAAATAAATGTAGTCGTTGAACATAGCGGCTTGAAATAGATTACGCAACTGGTCATAGCGATCGATTGTGATAATATGAGTAGCTGAATAAGTTTAGGTAAGTGCTCGCGAGTTGTATCACTTTGATAAACGAATTACCAATGATGAATTCTTAATTTGTAAGAATTTCTCATAGTAAACTCGTTATATGTAATAACATACAAATATGCCCTGACCTCAAGTATATTCGTTAAAAATCAAGACGCATTTGTGTATTTTTAGAGTACTTTTTCGTACCTAGCATACTTCCTAAGAATGAGTTTGTTTTCTTTCGGATCTTGCTTTTAAAATGGCGGCTCAAAGTAGTGTATATCTAGGAATCGAGGTGCAACTTCTATCCGTGCTACTTGTTAGCGCGCGTAACTACGGTCTAGTCAAATTTCGAATGTCATTGTTACGTTTGTGTTTTTGGTGTAATAGAAGGTATGACGAGATCGTAGTCGACACAAATACTGGTGGACTGCCAAACGACGCACAGCAAGTAGAATCAACCGGTTATCTTTGTAGGCGGACCCAACGACTTGATATGCCCTTTTATTGAAAAAGATCAACAAAAAGGTCTGTTTTGGGATAAATCGATCCATATTTATATGTACCTAGCGTCTTTTGCACAAATAGAGGTGTCAAGCATAGACAATTGAAGCGAAATGCCCTGTGATTTGGCGGGCAATCATGCAGCGGGTGAAGTAGCACTGAACAGAGCCCAAATATAGACAGACTTACTATTTAGCCTGGCATTTCTACCACATATATATATTTGAAGCCAATAGAACCAAGAAGTGGTCGCACTTCTATATACATCACAAAAAACTATACCTGCGGTTGTTTCTGAAAAGCAAAACTATAACGAGTCTTTCCTATCTATGTACACACATGATAATATACATAGTCCACATTGATATCAATGCGTTAGCTCATATAAATGACTTGGTTCATCGCGTGTTGTACTGCAAATACATCACATCGTTCGCTTATTCCAAACGTTAACTCATTATTAAATAATGAATTTTGTAAGAGTACAGGTTGAGAAAAACACGAGCAATATTTGCATATATTATAATAGGTTATGATCAAATTTTATAGCACCATAAATACTACTCCTCTGTTCCATGAATGAATGTACATTTGGTGCATCAGTCGTCGACGACGCGCATTATGCTTGGTTTGCATGCGTTTTTTACCATTGACACCAACGAATGCCAGGTTAAACTGGTGGTTAGTGGCGCGCGCTAAACTGCAGTCATTTGCGCTAAAACCGTGACCGTTTTGAACCAACGTGGGAACTATCGTAAACTTACAGTTGCAAATGTGCCACAAATAGTAAAATTACTAAAGCTACACATAAAAGAGGAAATATCCCTCTATCCGACTGTGTTATCAGTTTTGCACTGATTGTCTGTTGACTTTACAATTGAATTGCAATGACAGAGGTCTTTGCTTAAGTTGATTGCAATCGAAATGTACATTGTTTCATGGGACAGAGTAGTATGCGGTATGCTCACCGGCGGAAATCGTCGTTATTACGTCAAATCGATATCCAACAATAAATAGTCGAACTTTTACATGACTCATACTTGTCAACGGACTATGTCAAATTAACCATGGTATGCTTTGGTACTTCGGGTAGTACAGGCAAAATTTCAAGATCAAAACATGCCAAAACAAAGGTAAAAATCAATTAAATTGTCAGAGGAAACAAGTGTAACTCGATAATTCGTAATCTATATATTCTCGATAGTATGGCAAATCGTTTGGAAGGGGAGTACTGTAAGACAAGCGCAGTCTTTAGTTATGGATACTGTATTTGCCTGTGCATCCATTCAAAGTCGTGCGACATGTTTAGGACATCGCTTCACTAAAATGACGCTGTTAAATTATACACAAAATATTTCACACTCTCTTAGTGTTTGTTAAATCTATACTTTGTTACATAATTTTAACATTTTACACACAACAACTAGTACACAACAAACTGTACATTGTTTTTGTAAACGCGAAAACGAGGGAAGTAAATTACATATATTAGTACTACATTTCAATAATCAATATTTGGTATATCGATTGCTGCAGCATCGCAATACTCTATCTTGAGTTACAGTACTTATAGAAAAAACCATTTTCAAAAACGAGCTATAAATTACCCAAGTTCGTTATACAGTTCTCGGGATTAAGATCCATTCACGTTCAAACCACTGAGCATTAACGAATATTCATTTGGTTGATATGTTTTTATACTAAGTAACAAGCTCATGCATTGCAGATATACTGTAAGCCATGATCATTTTTAATGGTGAGTTCGAGCCTGGTAGCAGTCAAAAACTACGGCAGCTAGATTTGAGTTTTGTCGATCGGCAGCTGATAAACGCCATTTGTAAGTAGTTCTTGCTGATATATTTAGCGTCTCAACAGTTTTCTTCATACAGGCAGTTAAATGGTGGCTGTTTTAACCGAAATAATGCAAAGCGATATATCTGCTTCGTCTTAACAAAGTAGTTGAACGCACACGTGTGACATGAAACTAGCAACTTTGAAACAAATTACTGCCGAAATCGTCAAATGTACATACTTACACAAGATTATACAGTACACAATCTGATGACAAACCCACTAATATACCTTTCGTGTACAACAGTTTTGTGCTACGATCGACAGATAATTAACTTACACTTTGGTTTTCACCCTATATACTACGACTGCTAAAAATGTGATTTTTTATTCAATGCGAACGTAATAGCCAAAAATTCGTCGATATTGCTGTGTCGCCATACAATCGCGTGTGGTTTGCGCATATCAAAACAGCCATTGTTGGCGGCTTGGGAGCAGGGCGTTTAAAATCAGGTTGATCGTATAACGTGGGACAGAGCGTTGGGTCTTCTTGGTCCGATTCACTCCAATATTTGATGTCAATGAGTGACTTGAACTGTACGAAAACTACAGACATATGCAAGACATGTATTGTCAGTCACCAAACAACGGCAATTGTGTACTCAAACACGCACCTTAGTCGTTGTCTCGACGCCGTTGATCTACTCCTGGTGTTGGATGCGAACTGAATGGCGCTCGTTCTTGTCGGCGATGGCTGGGAGGCGAGAAATGAACACTCCTGCTAAAGTGAGACACTGCTTGCCTGTCTTGTTCATGCTAGCGCGTGTTTGTGGCAGTGATGGGGAAATACAGTATCGTATCGTATGTCAATTTTATGGTTTACATATGCAAATAGCAATCCAAGCAAGTACAATCATAAATATGAATAACTAATATTTAATGCGTCTCGCTCTGACCGTGAAACATAGTGTTAACGAGCGATCCTAATTTGCTATATCAATTTCATATCGTAAAATGTTTTAAGCGTGAAATAAGATATCATACGTAACAACTATATATATAATGTATTGTTTGTACCATCTAATGAACAATCATTATTTGCACAAAATAGTTCGGACTTCATTTGGCAGTCGTTATTGTTTTCATTGCTTATTGCTTTGTGCAAACGAATGCGAATCGTGTGGTGAAGTGCGCACACACATTGAATGAAAAAATGAATAAATTGTCGACACCAATCTAAATGGTAAGGTTTGGCGCAAAACTATATCTGAATATTGATGCGTAATACATGAAGTGGCGTGCGCATGTGCATTTTGGTAAGTTTTCTCATTCTTACATTTCTTTGCAGCTCGTCCATATTTGAAATATATTAAATTTTCTATCTGAAGTTCGTGTGAACATCGTATTAATACACAAGTAAACGCGGATACATGTTCTACATCTTACTTTATACACAACATGCATATGGGAAGGGATATGAAAGACGGAAGACATTTTCTGTTCGTGCTACTTCTAGTCACATTCATTTTCACCTACATAAATTATTACTATCCAATATTTATTAGGTATGAGCATATTTTTGTGACGCGAATCTCTAACGTTTACTAATTATCGTAATGCCACTAACTATGATTCAAATATACTATTAATGCCATGCAATCGATTCGGATATAGAGTTTGAGTAAATTATGAGTATATTACTCTACACAAGGTTACCATAACAATTTCTCGCATTGCATTTTACTGGTTGTGATGAATATAAATCTATACTTGTTCTACACGTTTGATGTTACCCATTATATTCATACATGATATTGTTGCATGGTGTCGTTTTATCGTTGTATTACTGTGTAATACATACGCTGTCTTTTTTGCCATAAAAACATTCGCGTATTGACATCTAGCAATTAATTAAGCTTTTATATGTCTCATACTGTCTACATGTAATCGTGCGACACGTTTGAGACATCGCTTCATATTGTCGCTTGGATAGTCGACATTGTCGGCAATATTTGGGACTTTGAGCTGCAGATCTGCCGCTTTAGTCGTGATGCGCGCACCAGCGACACTTAATAATGTGTTGGTCGTATCCCATTCTGAAAAAAATCAATCAAATCTCTAGACTACGTCTTCCAGGTGGAAGACATCCAGGAAGACAGTGAGCGGTCTAAAGTTAGATGAGCCAGCTGATCGTACTTTTTCGAATAAACCTCGTTTGTAAGGTGCAATGGTGTTGAGCTTCGCCATCCATTTCGTGAGCTCCAGTCGTGAGCTGTCGCACAACGCAAAGTCAGTCAATCACCGGTCGAGTCGCCATTGCAAGGAGCAAAAACAAGAGCTGCCGACGACGACCGACGCACCACGCGAGAAGAGGAGAAAAGAGGGCGATCGATTGGATCATCCCCCAATCCCATTCACGCCTCTGTCTGTCCATCGAGCAATCACGTCGCAGCAACAACACCGCTTGTGTCATTAACAGCTTACCGACGAACACGCCAGCCGTTCCCCTGATCACGCAGCCACATCGGTGTTACTTTAGCTGCTCACATTGCATTGCAGTCTCATGAAGACGCGGGATCCTGTCACTACGCTTGCAATGGAATATCGTCATCACCATCAACTGCCTACAGCAGCAGCAGCAACAACAGCAACACTGCCGTCCATGTCATCCTATTCGAGTGACGAACAGCATCAGCAGCAGCAGCAGCAGCAATCTCGCAAGAAGAAGGCACCGCCGTCGTCTGCAAAATTGAAACCGCAGCTGCAGCCACAACAGACACAGCAACCATCCGTGAAGCCACTGCACGTCCAGATGCTCGCAACGGGCAGTGTCAGTAGTGCGCCAGCACAACCACTGACACCGACAAAGAAACCAACTGCAGCGCCACCTGCTACGGCAACGACACCATCCAAGAAACGTACGTTTCGTCTGCTGCTTGTCACTTTTTGTCGGATGTTGCCACCAACTGACGCATTCTCGACTGCGCTGCTTGCTACATGCTTGCGTTGCGGTTGTCGTCACGCGCGTTTCCAACAGCAACGAAGCTCTCGAAAAGCGCCAAGAAGAAACTCGCAGCTGCTGCTGCTGCGCCTGCATCTGCGTCTCTTGCAGCATCCTCTCCGTCCATAGCGAAACCAGCGACTGCGCAGTCGTTAGCGCATCCGACGAAACTGCTTTCCTCGTCCTCCACAACGACGATGAAACAGCCACAAGTGCTGCAGCGTGCGCTCGATGCCGACAGCGTCAAGAGTCGGAACCACACGCTGTTCCTTGCACCGAGTGGCTCGTCGTCCGTGCCGAAATGGGGCCACAGCCGCTGCAAACACGCGACACGTAGCGACTCGGTCACCCAGCGGTGCGTTGTGGCTATTAGACTCTCTCTCTCTGTATTACGTCAAACTCATGCTCCTTCTATTTGTCTGTAGGCTCCATACCGAGATCCTCGAGTATGCGACGTACACGCGTGCAACTGTCGATGCAATGGCGATTCACATTGAAGTCATGATCACGAACGTCCGGTCGTGCGTCCAGACGCTCTGGCCACGCTCGACCGTCGAGACGTTTGGGTCGTACTCGACTGGCATTTGGCTCCCAAGTAGCGACGTCGACCTCGTGATTCTCGTACGTTGTGTATTATTAATTTTGGAGTATATATTTATGATTATTGTATTCCCCAGAATAGCGACAGCCCACAATGTAGTGACACTGACGTATTTTTATAATAGGACGTCGTCGATCCAACCGACTCGGCGGCTGTGACGATCACCAACTTACGACGACTCGCCCAGGCGCTCGAAGCACAGCCGTGGGTCCATTCGCTTTTGCTGCTTGACACGGCAAAGATCCCTGTCTTGAAGCTCGTGAGCGCCGACACGCGCGTGCCGATCGACATTACGTTCGAGTCGTCGACGACGCACTCGGGGCTCCTTGCACGCGATCTGATCAAACGCTACGCAGACGAACTGCCGGAGCTGTATCCACTCGCAGTTGTGTTCAAACAATTGCTGCGCGAACGCGACTTGAACGACGCGTACACTGGCGGCCTCAGTTCGTACTCGATCGTATTGATGCTCGTGCATTTTGCGCAGCTGTGGCGCCACGGTGAGCGCTGTTTCTTTGCTGCGACTGTGTTTGCGAGCGGTGCTGCGCCCCCGACGCCACAGGAGCTGGTCGCGGACGCTACACGCGCGCAAGCAGCTGCACACGCACAGGCGCAAACAATAAAGCCATTGTCGTCGTACGCGTCGATCGTTGCGGGCGCCAACAGCAATAGCAGCGCGCAAGAGGCAGCGACGCCAGCTGCTGCAGTTGCACTACCGGATGCCGCAGCGCCGGTCCAGCGCTTTAGTTATGCGGCAGTCGCTGCAGGGATTGCGAAACGGACGACTGACGACGCTGCGTTGCCGCATAAAGCCCAAACGCCTCCAGCGCCCGTGAGCTACGCCGCAGCAGTCGCTGCAGCAGCAGGCGCCAAAGCAACAACACCGCTCGTGCGTGTAGCGCCTGTCAGCGCTACTACCAATAGCAACGACGCGCAGTTGGACGCAGTGAGCGTCACGAGCAGTTCGGCCGATACTGAAGACTCGTGCAGTTCGTCGACGTCGTCGACTGCAGCCGACAGCGACGACGAGAGCCTGCGGCAATCTACACAACAACAACAATGCGTGTGTTTAGGGGAACATACGATGTTGCTGCTCGAGTTCTTTGGGATCGTGTTTGATTATCGAAAGAACGGGATCTCGATCCGTGACGGTGGGTACATTTATCGATTGGCCGACCACAGTGGCGTCGAGCGGCTCGCGAAGCCCGCACTCGTGCTTGAAGATCCGATCCATCCGGACCGGAATGTAAGTGCGAGTAGCTTTGCTTTCTCCAAGGTGGTAGCGGTGTTTGAGGATTCGTTCTATGCGCTCAAGTACCATCGACCGAGTAAATTTGCACCCACGGCGCTCAGTTGTCTACTGAGTGCGAGTGGCCACTCGAGCCACGTTAACAGCAAGTGTCTGGGAAGCAGCAGTAGGGCGGCAGCATCGATATTGCGATGAGGGTGAGGAGAGAGAGAGAGAGAGCAGCGTGCGTATGTGTGTGAGAACAAATAGGAAAGTAGGAGCAAAATGGGACGGTCGCCCCCCCCATCGTGTACAAGAACAGAGCGAATGCAAGAGAGAAGCGATCGACACGCGACGAGAGAGAAAGTCGGTCGCGTAGCAGCAGTTTGTAGTCTAGAGATTTGATTGATTTTTTTCAGAATGGGATACGACCAACACATTATTAAGTGTCGCTGGTGCACGCATCACGACTAAAGCGGTAGATCTGCAGCTCAAAGTCTCGAGTATTGCCGACAATGTCGACTATCCAAGCAATGACATCATGTCCGTCACTGCAGCGACTGCCGAAGAGAG
>JAADXH010001293.1:0-12141 GCA_023337595.1 Globisporangium camurandrum | reverse complement strand
TGCTGTGACTACTGCTGTTGCACTGGTGCCATCATCGTCACTACTACCAGCTGCACGCACGAGCTGGAAGTTCTTGACCGACGGCATCGACACGCGGCCGTGGAAGTTCAAGCGGTAGAACCCGCTGTCAAACACGGGCTGTTTTGTATGCTGCCACTCTGCTTTGCATCGTGTGCATGCTGCAAGACGTCAAAGTGCTTTATTGTCGCCCATGGTGTCGACGCACGTGTGTTTAGAATGCGGCATAGTGACCGATAACGACACGTTTCGTTTACATGGCCGACGGCATCCACCGTGACGACGCTACGAGAGCGTCCTCGGACCGCGTCTGTCGCCGCGCGGTTCGTTGCTGCTTGGTCGTCTTGGCGTGACGCACCGACTCGTTACTGTTGTTCGCGTCGAGCTGGTGCTGCAGGTCGGTCCACGCTGCCTTGGTCGAGTGCGCCGCTCTGTCAGCATCACTACTGAGAGTATGCAGCCCTGATGCGCGTTCGCTATCATCTCGTTGTCGAACCGCTGGTGGTTGAAAGCTACGCAAGATCTCGTGGCGTTGCACATTGCGCTGGAAGATCGCGTCGAGCTCGTCGCCCGTGAGACTTGCGCTTGCACGGACATCGTCGTCGTCGAGCTGCTCGTCGTGAGCGTTTGCACTTTCTTGGTCGCCATCACTCTCACTCTCGCTGTCGCTCATCTCGAGCACGTGAAGCCACTTGTTGCGCGTTGCAACGAGCGACGCTGGGTCCCACGATGACGCATTCGAGTCTATGCTGCTGCTGCTACTGTGGAGGTTCGTCCATGACGCATACCGTGCAGACGCACCACCAGTGCTGCTACCGTTGCGACTCGAACGCGCACTGCGACCGCCACCAGCAGGACGACGATCATTACGACTGTCAAGAGAGCAAAGCACTGGCGATACGTCGTGCGTCGCTGGCTCAAGGAGTAAACTGCTACGCAGGTCGTTGACGTACAACTCGAACGCGTCGTCGTCGTCCTCTGTGTCGTCGTCATTGTTGTGTGCGTCGTCTGCCTGTTGGTTACTGCCAACAGCGTCAGCAGCAGCAGCCGTTGCGCTTTCGTGCTCATGCAGCGAGCGATTGCTGTTGCATTGTGCGTCAGCAGGCTCCTCCATCTCGACCGTCTGGTTGCTCCGATGCGCGTCGGTGCTTTGATGACGTCGCTGCGATGTCGACGCATGCGGTGTGCTCGACTTGTACGACGCGCACTCGTCACTGTCGACCGAGTCGTCGAGCGTGAGCACGAACTCCGGTACGCTTGGCATGCGCGCCTGGCACTTCAAGCGCTGTGCACGTGGCGATGGTCGTGTCGCCAATGCGTCGCTATCGTCATCATCATCTACATCCCTGCGGTCATGCGCTGGCTCGACGTCTTGCGACTGCGACTGCACGCGGCCGTCAAAGTAGACGAGTTTGCTGTCGCTTTGCAGCGATGTGAGCGCTGCGCCGCGCGATTCGGTGAGCTGATTCGTATCACTGCTACGACGACGACAATCACCCGCGCAACTCGCAATTGCGTGCGTAGACGTCGCATCGAGTTCCTCTTCTTCATTGTCGGCGTCGTCGGCGACGACATCGATCTCTGGTTCACTCGCATTCCTCCTGTAGGAGCGACGCACGTTTGTCTGCTGTGGCAAACGCACAGGCGACTGGTCGACGACGCCACGTGGCTCGCGGAGCGCTTGCGATTGTTGTTGGTATCGCTGCTGCTGCTGCTGCTGCTGCAATTGATTGAGCGCACGGAATGCGTCAAGCTCCTGGCGATGGAGCTGCTCGCGATGTTCGAGCTCCGCGCGCAACTCGTTCCGCAGTTGCTCGAGGTCCGACAATGTGGGGCTCGATGCACTTGTGAGCGATTGCGATTGCGATTGCGACTGCTGCTGTTGTTGTTGTTGTTGCATCTGAAGATGTGCATGTGCGTGTCGGAGCTGCTCGACGATCTGTCGTTGATGCAGCAGCTCTTCACGGACTTCATCGTACTGACGCAATAGCACAGCAGAGTCGACAGCTGGCGATGCATGTAGATGCTGCTGAATATGCTGCGGTACATCAGCAGGTAGTGGTGGCTCGTCCCATCGCTGCTGTTGCTGCTGCTGGTGTAGTGGCTGCTGCTGCTGACGCGGCGGCGATGACGACACAGCAACTGGGGTGTCCTCAAACAAGTGTGCGCGCGTGTTTGCAAACGGATTCGACTGGTGGGATGACGACGAGTGTTGCTGCTGCTGCTGTTGCTGCTGGACTGGACGCTGCAGCGACGTGTGCTCGTCCTGCTGGTTGTAGCGCTGCTGCTGTTGCTGTTGCTGCTGCTGACGCGCGTGCTGGCTTTTCTTCTGATGGTCAGCGAGCACTGCAGCAGCTTGCTGTGCGCGCACGAGCTCGTCGTTGTCTTTGCGGCGCTTGAGCTCCTTTGCGCGCTCGTCCTCGAGCTTCACGCGCTGCTGCTCGGCTTCAAACCGCTCGAGCTCGCGCCGGTCGTCGGCGTCCTGCTGCCGCTTTGCTTCGAGCTTCTGTCGATGCTTCTCGTCAACTTGTTGCTGGAGCGCGAGCTGCATCGCCTGTTGCTGTTGGAGTTTGTAGCGCGCTTTCGCGTCACTGTCGTCGCTGCTCAATGTCGTAGCGCCAGAACCGAATCGACTGTGGTTGTTGATCGCACTAGCTGGCCGACGCCCACGGTGGCTCGTAGGTCGGACGTGATCATGCTGTTGCTGTTGCTGCTGGTGTTGCTGCTGCTGTTGCTGCGGCAGTTCGAGGTGGCTCTGGAAGTCGTCTCTTTGAGCGTGGTGGTGGTGAAGAGGAGTAGCTCTGCCACCTGCCATGTGTTCATTGTGCGGCTGCTGCTGTTGTTGATGGTGCTGCTGCTCGTGACGCAATCCAAACGGCTGCATCTGAAGTGGCGCTCCCCAGTCGCTTGGGTTTGTGGCGGCATCCATTACATGCAGCGGCATCATTGCGTACTGTGGAGGTTGGTGATATTGCGCACCCATGTGCGCGTTCACGTGATTTGGGAATCCATAGCCGCTTGGTGCGCCAGTCGAGTGGAAACCGGTGCCATGGTCGTTGTTGTGACCGTGCGGGTGCTCCATCTGGTCACGAGCCTCGGACGAGTAGCTGTTGTTGTTGATGTGGCGGTGTTCATGTAATGGTGGAGCCATGTGTTGAAACTGCTGCTGGTGTTGCGGAAGCGCTGTGGCTGCAGATGACTGAAGAGGCTGGCGCTGACCGCGTGCAAAGTTCGTGCGGTTCGCGTTCGTTCGCTCGCCGAACCCGTCCCAGAAGTCTTTGACTTCATGTTGCTGCTGCTGATGATGTGTCTCGAGTCTATCGCTGCCGTGTCTGCCACCGCCGTAGTTCTGTCCAGCGCGTCTGTGACTCATGCCCTGGCGTTCGAGCTCTCGTTCGCGCTGCTTCTGCAGTTCGCGCTGCTGAACTTGCTGTGTGAGTGCTTGCGCGTACGCCTGCTGTCGGCGACGCTGCTCCTCTTTCTGGCGCGCAGCGATCGGGTCCACAAGGCCATTGCTGCTCCGACGTTGTTGTTGCTGGTGGTGGTACATGATGTTATTCAAACGCCAATGATTAAGTTTCACTTCAACTGTGTAGCTACAGTATTCTATTTGTGAAGTGTTTTCGTGATCTCATAGTTTAGATCTATTTCGGTACCTAATCGTACTGATTAAAATCGGTCGGGTTTTCATGTTGAGCTACGGTACTACATAAATGAGTATTTACTGTAGGCAAAATGCACTTTCAAGATCTCACGCAGCAAAAGATATGCACTCCTTCATCTGCTGTCTCCACATTGTGGTACATGTGCCACCTTAGGAGGTACACCGTTGGTACAGCGGTACAGTGAAATCGATCATGAAAGGAAAGGTCGCAGAGAGGTAGGAATTTCGTAACCACTATGAACTAACAGTCACAGTGGTTACGAAACAGCCAGAAACAGTAGGAAGACCGTAGCATAGCGGTATAGTTAGGGAGACCTCGAGCAGGCATTGTAGTGAGATTGATCGAGCGCTACAAGCTGCTGCTAGCATCTGTATTCTGCTGCAGCATGACATACAAAAAGGCGCGAGAGCGCGACCTTTAGCACTAACAGCTCTTCCTCCGTTACGCCAGGACCTTTCGTCTACAACTCAATAACCGCTGTTGTTGTTGCCTATGTAAATGCATGCTGTGATAACGAATGACCGACTGCGAACTGCAACAAGCATGCATGTTTGAGCTTGAGCAAGCAGCTCGAAGAGCAAGCAGCTTAAAGAGCAAGCAGCTCGAAGAGCAAGCAGCACGTTTGAGGGACCGACAGCAGTACACATTATCCATTTCGCATCGAGCAGCTCAAGTCACCACACATCGCTTGACACAACACGCATCGACATTGCTGCTGTCTCGTCATGGACTTCCGCATCTTCACATCGAACACGCTCTGCTGGCTGCTCTCACCAGCGTATCTTCGGCAACAAGCGATTTCGAAGGTGTGTACAAGCGCACCAGCGTCTCGCCAGCCACATGCATTGTCCCAGACGATTGCAACTACATGTGCGCCGCTTCGTACGAACTCGTTGTGTCGGGTTCCGCGCTGGCAATTATGCCACTCGCAAAGGTGCCAACGTGCCAATGCGTGACACTCTCTGCGACCGTGAATGGCGACGTTGCTTCCGGTCAAAGCTGGGGTTCGTCGTACTCGCTCACGCGCACGGCGACGGGTATCAAGGTCGTCTCAACTGTCTCTGGTTACACGTGTACCGGCACCTTCACAGCAAGCGACTCCAGTGACTCCAGCAGCCAAGCGCCAAGCAATGCTGCCTCGCCGCGCAGCACGCTGGCTGTGCGTATCCTCTCCACGGTCGTGGTAGCTACCGTTGTCGCGATATGCGCGTAGCTGCACCGAGTATGAAACTCGCCACGGCACAGGAACGGCGTAGTGATGCAGACCAGTGTCGTGTTGCATGAGCCTTGTGACGTACTACGTACTACGTAGTAGTAGTAGTAGTAGTAGTAGTAGTAGTAGTAAGGAGTACTTATGACCCCGCGTCTCGCGGATCTCACATGTACCTGAGAGCTGCTGCTGTAAATCGTAATGCTACTATTCTTACGTCGTCACTTGTCCTTGTCACTTTCTGTCTGGTATCCATTGCAATGCTCGCCATATGGTCCGCGGCTATGTTCTTCAACTAGATTACATCGCATTCGTTGTGTAGGTCCATGTGGTAGCGTTTCATACTCTCCATCTTGATATTTGTCGGGTGTGTTTGGTCGTCACGTGCTAACAAGCCATGACCAACAAGCATGTGCTTGTTGGCTGTCGTAACATACCGGAACAATGTTCTGACATGTGACCAAATTCTAGTTCTGCTAAAGCAACCTGTGCAAACAAATGCGCCATGAACTTAGGATCCTTGTCGCCAGTGATCTGCTCGCTGCGAATTTGCTCTTTGACCCATGCGTACCCAGTATACCCAGTTACCGAGTATGTGTTCGTGCAGGTAAATTGGTTGTCGTAGGCGCGTGGGAGAGATGCAATAGCAGGGCATGCAGGCAAGTAGGATCCTCAGACAGATAGCGACAACTACAATACATTCAGTTTCGATTTCACTCGGTGAGTCTCAGGTCGCAGTCGACGCAGTCTCACGGCTCTGGGATCTCACTCCCCCAGAGTACTCAGATCAGCCAGCAACAAGCGCAAAAGAGCAGCTTTACAAGTGCCGCATTTTGCTTTAATCACTCAGTCTCGAATATACTGTCTCCACAGCACACACATCACAACACGCATCGACTTGGACGCTGCACCGCCGTGGGCTTCCGGGCCTCGCCGATGAGTATGTTTCTGCTCGCCGCGCTCGCTGCTCTTCAAATCACCAGCGCGTCTGCCATAAGCTCGTTTGACGGTGTCTTCACGCGCGACAGTATCGCGCAAAGCGGATGCATCTTCGCTCCATCCAGTTGCGAGTACAGGTGCACCGCGTCGTACGAGATCACGGTGTCGGACGCCTCGCTGACGATGGTGCCACTCGCGAATCCATCTGGGTGTGTATGCTACATACTGACTGCGATCGTGGACGGCAACGTCGCTGCTGGTGTCGGCCCGGACTACTCGTTCTCGCTCATACTCACGCCGACCGGAGTCAACACGATCTCGAATGTTCGAGGCAAAACCTGTTGGTAAGAGCGCTACGAGGCGAGGTGAGGCGAGTCGAGGAAAGAAGGCTGGAAGCAAGTGTGCACAGTGATGCAAATTGCAAAGTGATTGATTGAGCTTTAGTTCGGCAGCATGCACGAACTGCATGCTGTCTACGTCTAAGCTCACATCCACAAGAACTCTTGTGGAATCCTCACTCATCCTATCATCCTGATGGGACGAGATTCCTACAAAACCTGTATGGGCAAATTAGTTCCGACCAACCCGACATCGAGCTCCCTAGCGCCCAGCATCCTGACGCCAATCACCCAAGCACCGAGCATCCTGACACCAAGCAGCCAAGTACCGAGAACGCAAGCACCGAGCAACCAGGCATCGAGCACACAGGTTCCATTCACTCTAGCACCATCCAGTCCAGCCACGAAAAACAATGCCGCTTCGCCACGCAGCTCGCTCGCCATGGGTGTCAGCTCCATGATTTCGGCAGTTATCGCATACGCACTGTGCACGTAAGTGCAACGACATGGTGAAGCGAGAGTACGTAGCGACTCTAAGAGATGTAGGAGATGTGTAGGAGTGGTGTAGGAGTGAAAGAGAGACTTGACGTATGATTGACCCGCACTCGTCGTCGTGTACCCGGTACAAGCTATGCAGCCATGCCGATGTGTCTTCCCGATGCTATTTTGTACATGTCTGCGTTGTACTTGTGATAGGTGTGCGTAATTGAAGCCGTGCCCGCCAATTCGGTTGTGTGTTTGTGTGTTTTACCCGCTGGGTCAATGGGTAACCATTGTTGCAAAACAAACGAAGAAATGCGGGCCAAACTGTACGAGGATCAATTCTTGTATTGATGTGAACAGACATTCGTTGGATAATAAAGGAAGTAACGATTTTAAGTAGACGGCCGATTGCTGAATGACAAGACATGCTTTAAGCGAATATGCATGTCTCGAAAACTGTATCCACCATTGCTGAACGACAAGACACAAAAACCTAACTAATTGGTCTTATTGTGTCAGAAATTGCTCACGAATATATCGTGTGCAAGAATGTAGACACACATCATTTTCATCAATGAATTTGAGCCAATTGATCTCTCCCAAATACACTGACCTCTTTTTGAGATCCAATCGAAGTCGAATCTCTTGGTGCAAGTGACTATGAGGACAGCATCTATAAAGAAAGACACCAGCAACTGACTGCAAAAGCCAGCATGAGTATGCCGCATTGTTAGACAGATTTGAACTGCCACTGTATTCTCACTTCATCTCGCTTGTTTCGACAGTCGCGACGGCACTCCCGCAACACCATTCCGATCGAGCATGCCTGCTGTGCCAGCGTCAACTACATGCAGTACGATCGTCGCTTGGACACACGGACACACTTACATTTATGGTTTACCAGTGTAAGACTGCAACACCAAACAGGACTGTGCACCAACCCACACGACACGAGCGCATCTACGCTACAGCGTTCCTCTACTCCATGCTGTAGACTACAAGCTCGGATCTCACTACAATGCACATATACGCTGCCGATCGTCGCTTAGGTCTTCGTGATCACAAAGTTATCGAGCTGCTTCTTGTCTGCGGTCGCAATGAACTTGAACTCGAGCGACGTGCGCGAGACCTTGAGCGTCGAGATGCCAAAGTTCTCAAAGTCCGACACGGCGTTCCACGCCGCGGTTGCGTCTGGCCGCTTGCCGTGGTCTTCGATGTTCCCCGCTGCGCCAGTCACGATGTACACTGGCGCCTTCGGGTTCGTGTACGTCTTCTTGTCGGCCGAGACGCCGGATGTGACGGCAACGCCGCGCGCGATCGGCAAGTGGCGCTCGTACGAGTGTTCGTGGCCGGCGAGCACGACGTCGACGCCGTACTTGATAAAGAGCTCTTCGAACGCACTCTGCAGCGCCTTCGCTTCCTTCGTCGGCCGCCCCGCACTGTCGATCGTCCCGATGTGGTACATCGGCCGGTGCATCGCGACGACGAGCCACGGAACGTTCGCGCGGTTCGCACTCGCTTTCTTCAAGTCGGCTTCGACCCACGCGAGCTGGTTCCCAAAGTTCCCGTTTTTGCTCGTGAGCGTGTACTGGTTCTTCGGTGCGTCTGGGTAGTCGGTCTCGCTCGAGATCGTCGTGACGTGGAGCGGCCCGTGCTCGAACGAGTGCCACATGCTCAGCACACCGCCGCTCTCGCGCGACGGCATCTTGAAGCGCGCGTTGTACGCCGTGTAGTTCCCGAGCCGCTCTTTCTTGAACGACGAGAGCTGGCAGTTTGGCGAGTGGCACTCGGCTTCGTGGTTCCCGACCGAGACCATGTACGGCACTTGGCTCATGATCGGCGTGAGCGAGTTCATCCACTTGTTCCAGACCTCTTCGTAGAAGAACCCAAGCGCCTGCGACGGCACGAGGAAGTCGTCGTCCGCGTACGAGATGTCGCCAATGTGGTACACAAAGTCGACTTCGCCGCCGAGCGAGTTGACGTAGTCGATCGTCGCAGCCGACTTGTCGCCGTCGCCCGCGTCGCCGTAAATCGCGACCGTGAACATGCCCGTGTCCGTTGGCGCGCGCGCAGTCGTGAACGAACTGACGGCGCTCTGGAGCGCGCTGTCGCTCGGACTGCCGACCTTGTAGTAGTACTTGGTGTTGGGCGACAAGCCACTCACGACTGCGTGGTTCTGGAAGAGCGAGTAGTCGCCCTCCGTGTAGTACGACGCGCGGTTCACGGTCGTGCTGATGCGCACGAGGTTCGTTGGCGACGAGCCGATCCAGACGGCGCTGTCCACGACGTTGTCGAACGTGGCCCACGAGATCGTCATGCCCGTGCCGGTCGGACTGCCAGCGTACGACAAGTGCAGCTGCTGCGGGACGCGGTTCACGCCTTTCTTGACGCGGCACGACTGGTTCGGTGTGAGGTCGCCAAACTGGAACTGGTACGAGCACAGCGCGGACGGGTGGCACCCGAGCGGGATGAGCTTCCATGAGCAGACTTTGTCGTCCACGGCCGCTGCTGTCGCGAACGTGGCACAGAGCGCGAGTGCGAGCGCGCTGAGGAGCTTCATAGCAGTTGTTGGGTGAAGCACGAGTGAGGTGCGGGCGTCTTCTACTGATGCTGCTGCTCCTACAGCAGGTGCTGTCGTTTGTGTCGATGTGCGAGCAACTTTGCAAATGAGACGATCGCAAGCGTGCGGTGTGTACTCGTGTGTGAATGAGCGTGGGGCGTCAGCTCTCCGTTCCGCAGGTACGCCAGGCACGCTGCTTCAGCGCGGGTGCTTCCGCCCCACTCTACCCCATCCTTGATTTAGTTCGATTCTCTTGTTTGCTCGTCGTACGTCGTATGCACACACGCAATCGCACATGGATGGAAGGAGGAGGTGATGGGTTTGCTGCCATCACGCTGATGTTTCGGCGGGTTGGCCGACTTGACTGACAGTTTGGGTTCACATGAATGAGTGTCTCGCCATCGTGGCGGCGAATCTGGGCGAGCCATCATCGATGCATGAGCAAGCTTGACACAGTCTTGAAGCGCGACTGGCTCTGCTAGCATGCGCGTTCATGTGGATGTTCGCGAGAGAACAACACGCACGCGGTGGAATCTCTATGGCGTTCCGAGAGAGTGAAGCACTGCTTGAACGCTCCAAGCTCACGGCAACGTGCGCAGGTGTGTGCGAGAGATCAGCCGTCGCTGCTTCTTATGATTGCACGCATGGTGCGCAAGTGCATGGGGCGAAAGCGTTCGCTCCGGATGTATAGGTGGCGTGCCAGCAGACTAGCATTAGCGCCAACGAGCTCACTGCGTATTGTAGTTCCGGTGCCGTGGAGATCAATCGCAAGACACACAATTGCGTCGTTTCGACTCTTCATGCAGCAATTTCTTATGCATGCTGAATACACATGGAGATGTGCGCACACCTTTGTTAATCGAGAGAGTACAGTAGCTGCTGCGCGGACTCGACATCGACTCAATCCGAGTTGAGTCGCATCGTACAGTAATTGAACAACATGAACAAATCCACACCCACACCGAGCACTTTGCGCGGCTCGCATTTTTGCCACCAAAAAAGAGTCCCACTTTCACCATATTGAATCTCGGGAATCTCGAAGCGGAACTACTCACATCTGAGAACGAAAACAAAACGCCGTGTTGTGACTAAATGAAAGCACCCATGCATAAAAAGCGCAAAGCAGCGCAAAACAACGTTTCTGCAGTCAAGCAGGAAAACATCAGTATAAATGTGTTTTGTTAAATACAATATTAGTTTGTCTTTCACGTGCACAACACCACTCCGTTCCAAAACAATTTAGCATTTGCGATACTTTGGTATACAATTCGAAGTTTAGATTCCCACAATAACGCAATTGTTTTGAAACGAGGTGGTACTAATCTAGGTATACTGTAGTATGTACTTGCATACATGTGCACAAAAACGGGTAGTAGCACTACGTAGTTTTTTAGGAAATGCGATCTCGACGAATAGTGACTCACATCACGAAAGTATTATCACGTTATTAAGAGATAATAAAAACACGTTTCCACATGTAAAAATATAAGAAGATCCTACTTTAGATGATCGAAGCAAATCGCGCTTCAAAAATATACAGTATATGCAGCCTTCGCACCTAGTACCTTAGTTCCAAAAGTATATTATCACTTGACTATTCAAGTCCAACATATGTTTAAGGTAAAAGTTTGGCTTGAATGGTTGGATTACATGCATAAAAATTCTATAAAAAAACATAAAAGAATAAAAATGTAGCCAAGATAGAGGGGATATTCAAAATAGATTTGACATTCTGGCGAGTGTTGCCTACTCCGCTCGGTAAACGTCAGTCGCTGGGCCTGCCTACGCAGATCATACACTTGCGCCGCTCGCTTCACTACGCTTGGCAGCATTGTGTATGTCTGCTTTGGCTACGCTCCTTCTGTTTCCACCCTGAAACGATTAGAATCAGTTGCTACTGTTCTTTATGGGTTTTATGGCATTTTATAGCGTTTTACGCATGTATTTAAAATGCATTTTTGGCTTAGCCGTCTAACAAAACAAAACAAACGCATTAATTGTATTACATCAATAATACACGCAAGTACGTACACTCTTCGAGGATACAACATACTCGTTTAGCATTTAGAGGACCACTACAGAGCTCAAAACGCAGTGTTCATGTTTTAATCGAAGGCGCCTGTTTTGGAATGATATTAGATACCATGATAGAGATAGTACAATTATTCGCCAAAGCGTTCAATAAATAGTTCGTAATTGAGTTTTCAGGAGAACCACTCAATTTAACAAAAACGCAGAGGGCGCGCAGTAACCCAACGGCGTTAAATCAATCTCATGCTAAAGGGGGTGTCGATTAACTGAATTTGCACAACTGTGTTGTTAAAATCGCATTTGGCTACTGTTCCTCCCCTTGAAAGTATGGTTGCTACCGCTACGATAACGCGCTTTAGTTTAATGCTCCATTTAACTTTGTGTTCTAATTATCAGCAATATATATATGCTTTATAGTGTAATCTGTCTTTTATTGTACGTATGTGTGCCATGAATAGGTGCTGTTTGACATGCAAGATGACCCCCTATTAATAGCGTGAACGCGCTACTTGGGTCATCACTACTTGTGAAAATGGAGTGGTTTACAACAGCACGTGGCGATAACGTTGTTGAACTGGTGTTGCACATGTATACAAACGGAGATCATAATAAAATATGCTAACGCGAAATCGTCCATAACTCGAACAATTCGTGTATCACATGTGAAACTAGTAGTGTATGCTGATTAGAACATGTATTTGGTGACTATACGTGTATATACCACAGCAAAGTTCGCAAAGATACTATTTCACTTTTGCTTTCCGGCGCACAGGTGTGTGTTAAAATTTACGCAGGCATTGCTTACGATCTACACAAACGTGAGGGTGACTCAAGACGCTGTGAATACTATCTCACTAAAACAACCCCCTTCATTTCAGCTCATCTACGCGTCCAAAT
>JAADXH010001292.1:0-12155 GCA_023337595.1 Globisporangium camurandrum | reverse complement strand
TTGTGTTGAATGACTGCTGGTCCTTTGCTGAAGGGATCTCGCCAATCAACGAAATTAATCACGATTTTCGCATCAATCAAGTGATTTTACTGGAGTAGACAAAACCGGACCCAGAATGCATCGAATATATCACGACGCGTTTGACGGCACGTGTGACTCAAACACATACACATGCTGCCTCAATTGCGCTTAGCTTTGGTGTTGCTCGATGGTTTGTTGCATACTTTGGGCAGGAGAGAGCGTAACGCTTGAGTTCGGGCAAGTATATATGTATCGCTTGATTTCTTCTGCCATTGTATGTGGGGTCGTAATTGTACATATAGCACTTTATGTCATTCGGAACTATTTTTCTGAGGACCAGTTGTTGTGTTTTATGAAAAGATACTTCTTGCCACGTCAAAAATGTTTTTGTGAGTTTCTTGTTCGTGATTGCCATCAATTCGTGATTGTTTGTATCCAATCCACATACAGACCAAGACGACAGACGTCACATTTCTTACAAAAAGATGTGACTCCAAATCGGTGTTTTGGCACACAAATATGTCGCTACAGAAATGAAGTCACCAAATGATTTTACTTCCAATTGGGAAAGTCGATCGTGATTGAATCTGCGATGATTTGGCAAAAAAACATACATACAAATAAAAATCATGCGTGTCATATCAATACTGTACCTCGAAATTATTGAATACTGTACAGTACGCTTCGTTTATGTACAATAGTAATATACCAGGTTCTGGAGAGCCATTTCTATATATTGCTACGTAACCAACTTGCTTTGTCATATCAGACGAGCGATTGCGTCAGCTGAAACGTATTGATCTGCCTTACAATGTTGTGTCATTCACGGCAGATCGAGTACAACGCCCACTGATGACAATGTACTCGCTTGCGAGAGCGTCGTGTCATCCGACGACAGCGCAGTCGAATCGTCAGTCTGGCGCAGCTTGGCAGCTTGTGCTCGCATGCGTTGCTGGAGCGACTTGGTATCTGCGCGCACGCGACGTCGCTCGGCTTCCAGCATCTCCTCATAGCTCACGCTGTGTGGGATACACACAGCCGCATGGACAAAACGAGCGTGGCTGTCAGCATTCTTCGTAGCGACGAGTGGGTAGCCGACCGGCAGACTGACATACAGAGAACACAGACGCACACGCTGTTTGGCTTTCCTCGTCGAGCTGGCGCTGGCGGCGGCATCGCTGCGAGCACGCACTCGTTGTCCACACTCGCTGGCGTCAGTAGTACGACAGCCGCCTCCGGCTCACGCATTGCGTCGAGCACGCGCTGCTTGTTGCGCTTCGCAATGCGCGCGTTCTCGAGGAAACACTGCCGCGCGTGTGCAAGCGCAGCGACCGCGTCGTCGCAGTTGCGTTGTGTACTTGGCGCTTGCTGCGCTAGACCTTTTGTCACCACTCGCGGATTTGCTGGAGGTCCATCGGATGGTATCTCAGCAAACGCTGCTGGCGCAGATCGCTCCTTATCGACCCGCTCACGGTTCCGACGTGCAGCAGCCTACACGAGCAGCAGTCGACACGCATGCACACTTACAGTCAGACGTTGCTGCTGCTACTGCTGGCGTCGCTTCCATACATACACCCGCCACGAATGCAACGCACTTGGTTCTCCAAGAAGATCTGCCGCACAAGAGTGTCGCTCGATGCTGGTGACGGCGTCGGGTGGATCTGCATCTGCATCATGCGCTGTGCGACTTCCAGATGCGACACGAGTGGCAGCTGCGGTTGCTCCACACGCGATGGTGCTGCGAACCGCAGAGCGTTGGTTGCTGGATACTGCTGCTGTTGGTATACAAGCCTACTTGCTGCTGTCACTGTTGTTGGCGCTGACTCTCGTGCCGCGATATTGTTGACAACTACAGCAGCGGTCGTTGTCGTCTGCGTGACACTACAAACCGACGTGTGACGGACGGACGGCGCAACGCTCGCAGTTGCAAACACGTGCCGCAGCACAAAGTCACTGCGCAAGACTGTTGCGATCGCTGGACGTCGCTACGAGCAATCGCACCATGAGCTCATGTGAGCCGCAACAACAGCGCAACGCAAGCGATGCCATGCAATACGTACGCGTGGATCCTTTGTGAGCAATGCAGCGACCAGTGCAGTCAAGTCACTCGAGTAGATCGGTGGCAGCGGCGCTGGCTCGGCGTTCAGGATCTGATACACGACCGCGCCGATCGCTTTGCCGTTGAACGGTGGCGCGAACGTTGCGAGTTCGTACAAGACGCAGCCGAGGCTCCAGACGTCACTCTTTGCATCGTATGGCTGGTCGTCCATGAGTTCTGGTGACCTGTAAGCGGCTCGATAAAGAGTGAGAACGAGAGAGAGAGAGGAAACAGCAGACAGACAGCAAAAGTCAGTGCTGCCGATCGCTTGGACTGGTTGTCACACATCCTCTCTCTCTGTAAACGTTAACTCTAGCAATCGTACATGTAGAACGGCGTGCCAATGACGGTCTGTGCAACGTCGAGCGTGTTTTGGAGCAGGCGCGAAACGCCAAAGTCGCTCACTTTTACGACGCCATTTGCATCCAAAAGGATGTTCTGGTAGGCGTGTGTGTGTATGAGAGAGAGAGAGAGAGAGAGAGAGAGAGAGTGCGTTCGCCATAGAGAGGGAACGCTCGAGCCGGTACGCTTTCATACCTTGGGCTTGAGATCACTGAGCGTTTGTTCGTATAGTAAGAGCGAGCGTAGTGCCAGTTATGTAAGCTGTAGACAGTCAAGGCGACAACACAATGCAGATCGCACCGATGGAGGATCCGATTCGCGTGCAAGTACTCGAGTGCGAGTGCAATCTGGACAAAGATGCGCATGATCTCGGCTTCATGCAGTCGTTCGTGTCTGTACGTAGTTCATTCGCCAATGCTGTGAAGCTGCGTATACTGTTGTTTGCAGTGAAAGCAGCGTGTTGCTATACAACGCACCTCGCTTGGTGCGATTGCAAGTATGTGTCGAGGTCGCCGCCACTCGCGTACTCCATGATAATTGCGAGCTGTCCAGTGCCACCACCACCATAGCCGCGCTGTTGTTGCTGCGCTCCACTTTCGACTACCGCGACGCATTGTGTGATGTTGTTGTGGTGCATGCGTGCAAGTAGCTCGGCTTCCTGTTTCGCGAGCGCACGTTGCCGCACATCGTGGCTGCTGGAAGCGCCAGCACGCGAGACTTTTGCTGCAAAGAGCTGCGCATCGCGCTGTGCACGCACGAGGTAGACGTCGCCGTACTGGCCACTGCCAAGCAGCTGAAGCGTATCGTAGCCAGCGATCGTGACGACTGATGTCGTTGTCATCATTATGTTGTTGTTGTTGTTGTTGTTGTTATTGTCATCAATGTAACCACGTCTCTTTGAAGTTAATGTGAATCGCTCTAAATGTTCTAAACTGATGTTTCATAACAATGTTTATCACTCTGAATGTTCTAAAGTGAGATGTTGCATAACAATGTGTATCACTAAATGTAACAACAAGAACAGGGACAACAAACGTGAGCTACGATGAGCAACAACAGTGTCGACAGTGATATGAGCCGCTCGATGCGGCCGCCGCGTCGACGTATCCGACAGGGCCTCGCTACGAGTGACAGCGACGACGACACCACACACGACAACGCACCGTCACCACAGTCGCAGTCGCCACAAGAACATGTACAGCGACGCGAGCCGACGCTCGTGTGCACGACCGAGAGCGTGAAGCTGCTCGTGACGTTGCTGAGCTGCCTCGCGTCGCCTGGGAAGAGAGAGACGCGCATTCGATGCGACGTGGACCAACATGGGATGCTCTTTACGGCACACTCGAAAGGCAAGTCGCTCCAGATCAAGACGTCGCTCACACGCGCGTTGTTTGAGACGTACACGCTCACACTCGACCACGAATCATCGCCTTTGGATCCACACAATGACAACGACGGCGACGACGACCAGGACCTCCAATTGAGCTTTGCACTGAACCTCACGACGCTCCTCGAGTGTTTGTCGATCTTTGGCCCTTCTGCACTTGCAACGACGTCGCTGCGCATGCGGTACGTCCCCCAGCTTGCAACGCTCCAGCTCGTCGTCGAAGACAGTGGCGTCGTCTGCGAATGTGCGCTGCAAGTCTTGGAGCATGACGACAGCAACGACGTGGGGCAGCTCGAGTTTGAAGCTGCATTTGAAGCTGCTGCAGTCGTCGGGCGCTGCATCATCCAGTCTGCACCACTGCACGACGCATTTGCCGAGTTGTACGATCTACCAAGCGCAGCGTCGGTCACGGTTGCAATGGCTGCTCAGACTCAGACGCAACCAGCGCACTGTCTGAGTCTGAGCGCGACGTCCGAGACCGGTGCATGCGACATTGCATTCAATCACAACTCACAGGCGTTTATTGAATGTGCGTGTTTCAAAGATGCAACCGCAACATTCCACGTTGCAGTATTACAACAAGCGTTCAAAGCATTGGCGCATGCACACGAGACGTCCTTGCGGTTGAATGCTGATGGATTTTTGTCCATTCAGCACATGGTTGAGAGCGGGACGGGCGAAAAAGCGTTTGTCGATGCACTGATTAGTCCAGAGGAGTAGGATTGAACGAAACAAACAAAAAAAGAGAGCCAGTTTGGATTCTTCTGTGTCGCGACTTCTTACACGATCGCGTGGATTCGATCGTCGGCTGGTTTGTTTGGATTTGGTCGTTCTGCGTGCGCATCAGATGACTCAGACTCAGTTGGTTCAGACTCAGACTCAGTTGGATCACATGGTGGTGGCAGCATGTACCCACGACGGCGCAATGCATTCAACACGAGCGGCGTGAGCGCAAACGTGAGTGGAAAGCGAAGTGGCGCCAACAGCTTGTAGACAGCGTACGCCAATACGAACGCGCCAGCAGTGTGCGCGGTCGAACCCTTTTGCGCAGCGCTCGGGTGGAACCCGATCGATGTGAGCAGCCCGCTGACGTCGACGCCGTTCGAGATGCAAATGTACGCGATCGAGACGACTGCGATCGAAACGAGCGTATGGATCGTGAACCCGACGGCGCCGTACTCGACAAAGAGGACTTTGACGCGCTGGCGCCACGTCAGTGGCGGCTCGATTGCGTCCACTGCGTCGGTCGTCGGTGGCAGTGTCGCTGTCTGTGGAAGTCACGATAAGCGGGAGTGTAGGCGTGAGGGGATGGAGCTATCCACATGCATCGCAATGTATTGTAAGGGCATTACATGCAGCAGTACGCACTTCGATCGCTGGCGCTGTTGCGAGCAGTGGATCGGACTCGTGCATTGTGTTGATGTGACTGCTGCTGCTGCTGTGACTGCTTGCGTGGTCCGTGGTGGGTTGTCGACTGGCGCTGTGCGCTGCTGGTGATGGTTGCGACGTACTTGCGCTCTCCCCACAGAGTGGGATCGCGCTACTCAGATGCGAAAACCTGGCGTGTTCGTTTGAGCTGCGTGGTCACAATCGCTAGCACTTGACAAGCACGTGCAGTTTGCGCACAAGCAGTAGCAAAGCAATAGCAAAGCAAGCAGTCGTGAGACGTGATCTGGTGGCTGCACGACGATCGGCATCGTCGACAGTGGCTGCTGCATTTGCGCTTTGTTGACTGTGAAGTCGCGAAATAAGTCTATTGGCTCAATATTACATATACATATATATATTAAATACTGCTGTCTATTGTTAAGTATCATGGATTTGCATTAGTATTTTGTTTGTTGACGCTCCCCTATATCTACAATTCTGCAGCATGCAACCTTACACGCAATTGCTCCGATGTTCAGACGCTTGGCGATCCAGGTGGTGATGGTGGTGGCGGTGGCGACTGATGCGGTCGTGTGACTGCAGCTGGTGGTGGCGGCAGCATGTACCCCCGTCGCCGCAAGCCGCGCATCACGACCGGCGTGACAGCAAACGTCAGTGGCCAGCGCACGGGCGCGAGTAGTTTGTACATTGCGTATGCGAGTACGAACGACCCCGCCGAGTTCGTCGATGCTTCGCTCGTCGTCGAGACCGAGAACCCGATGGTGTCGAGCAGCGTCGAAACGTCGACGCCTGCCGAGACGCCTGCGTAGATTACGGAGAACGACGTGAGCGAGAGCACAACGTGCGTCGCGACGCCGACGCGACCATACTCGATCGCAAACGTCTTTGCACGCGCTTTCCAGGACGGCGATGGAGCGAATGGGTCGGTCGCGACTAGTGGCGCTTCGTCGAGTGCGCTGCTATTGCGGAGCTTCGTTGCGCGCTGCTGCAACAAGGAGGCAACGAGTGGATAGAGCAGTCAGTTGCATGTATAGGCAGTTGCATGTACAACAACGAAAAGCAGTTGATGCAGTAGAACAAAGTGTAGAGACGTGGAGGACGCACGTGCAGTGGCGCGTCAGTGCCCGTGAGCGGATCGGTCTCCTGCTGCGCCATTGCGTCCGTTGATTCGTTGGACATTCTGGGCGGCATGAGCGACGACGATGGTGGTGAGATTGGTGGCGGTGGTGGCGATTGCGGAGGTGTGCGTGGTGGTGAGGCAGACGAAGAGCAGAGCCGGAGAAGAGGAAGGACGTTAGTGCCAACGACGAATGGTGTGATACTGTTGCTGCTGCTGCTGCTTGTAGGAAAAGTGAATGTGGTGCCGAGGCTACTACTGCCGCGACGTGTGAAGCGCCAGCAGTACCTCGAGCTCGTGCGCAACATCATCGCGCGTGTGCCGTGTGTGTTCAGCTCGTCGTCGTGTGCCGGCAGCAAGCTTGATCGTTTTTCGGTACCTGTGTCGCTGTATGAATATTGGTAGTGGAATTTAGCAGGGACACCACGTCGTTAGCGAATCAAAACGCAGCATTATTTTTGGGATATATGATATTAGCAAATACATTTAAGATCGCAACGTCGTCACTGACACGCACGTGAAGTCGCAAAGTGCGTCATTTTCAACGTGAACAATGGCGCTCTCGACACTGTTGCTGCTGCTCCCGAGACGCGCATCGCATCGCGCGGCGACGAGCGCGCTACGCTTGCGCGCTGCTACTGCTGCTGTAGATGCTACGCTGCCATCACGACAGCGTTTTAGCGCGTACAGCAATCGCAGTGATGCTTCAACTGCCACTTTGCTTTTGCATGCCAACAACACACACCAACGTACGCCTGCAATCACGGCAACAATGCGGTTTTTCTCGAGCGACAGCAGTAGCAGTAGCAATCCGTCATCCAATAGCACGACGCCCGAATCGTCGTCATCGTTCCTCCAGAGCATCGACTTGAACCACCCGAACGCCGACGACCGCCAACGGCTCTCGAACCTCATCCAAGAGGTCGTCAAGACAAAAGCCAACACTGGTGGTACGTCGGCCACAGCCACTCCCCCCGAACTTCTACAATCTAGCCACTTGACATCGCTGCTGCGGCGGCTGCTGCTCTTGTCGTACGCTAGACTTTGTCCCGCGCGTCGTGATCGCGAGCCTGTGTCGCAAGTACCGGAGCCTCCACATCGACGAGAAGCGCGCATTTCTCCTCATTCTCGCACGCGATCTGCACGTTGACAACGCAGTCGTACGTTTATCCCCTCGACATGCGCTCTCGCGCTCTCCTTGACGCTCATTTCGTCATCCTATAGGTGCAGCAGAGCATGCAATACTTTACGGAGAGCAGCGCGAAAGTCGCTGCTGCAGCTCCTGCAGACGCTGAAGCACCGTCTACTGCAATTAACTGGACGTCCGACAGCATCGAGCGCTACTTGCGGACGTTTCGGAACTTGCGCGAAGCGTTGCGGCCGCTGTACGAGACGTTCTTTCAGCACATTCTCGCTCAACAGCGCGACGGTGGGATGCTGTTTCTCATTGACATGCGTGCGGATGTGCTCCAAGTATTGCGGAAACACGTGAGAGACAGCGCAGAAGCAGCTGCATTGCGGTCGTTCGACGCAAGTCTCAAGGTAAAAACGACGGTGTATGTTGATCGGGGTTATTGATGTTACGGGTTAGATGCGTTACGAATTGTTTGATGGATTATTTGGCATCTGTATCTAACGGACGCGACTGTTGCAGGCGTTCTTGGCGTCGTGGTTCAGCGTCGGATTCTTGCAATTGGAGCGCGTGACGTACGAACACTCGAGCGGTCAGTTACTCGAGAAGATCATTCGGTACGAAGCAGTGCATCCAGTGGGGACGATCATCGAACTCAAACGGCGTCTGGGTGCGTTCTGTTTGTACAGTTCCAACTTTTACTTGAGCGCGTACTCACTCACTCAAACAGGCCGTAGCCGTCGGTGCTTTGCGTTCTTCCACCCAAGCGTTCCCGACGAGCCACTCGTGTTTGTGCACGTTGCGCTCGTGAAACAACTCGCGTCTAGTATGCAATACATTCGCGATGAGACTGAACGCATCGACGACGAACACGATGCAACGACTGCGATCTTTTATTCGATCTCGTCGACACAGAAAGGCCTGCAGGTCGTTCTCTCTCTCATTCTCTCTCTCATTCTCTCTCTCATTCTCTCTCTCATTCTCTCTCATTCTCTCTCTGTTGTAGGGCATTGATTTAGGCAATTTCTTAATCAAAGAAGTCGCCAAAGCACTGACGCACGAGCATCCACAGCTCACGACGTTTGCGACACTGAGTCCATTGCCCCAATTCAGCACGTGGCTCACAACGCAGCGCCATCGACAGGATGAGAACGACAACGACGCGCTTGTCACTGTTGACGAACGCATGCAGCTCGACGCAGCGCTGCAAGCACGTGGCGATTCCAACGGTGATTCAACTGCAAACTCGTCGATTGCAATCGTGCTCGATGCACTGGCGCTGGACGAGTGGCACGAGGACGCAGCGCTTGCTGCTGCTCTCAAGCCGATTGTCCTCCGCCTCGGTGCGTCGTACGTCTATCAAGCAAAGAAGCGCGCCAAAGCGCTGTGCCCGGTCGCAAACTTCCACATCCGGAATGGCGCGATCTTTGAGCGCATCAACTGGCTCGCAGACACGTCGGCGAAGGTTTGTGGAGGTGCTACCTGGCTCTCTTGGTACAGAGGAGCTGATGGTTTGCTTGTCATATTGTAGGGGCTGCACCAGAGCGCTGGCTTGATGGTCAACTACAAGTACGACCTGACGCAAGTCGAAGCAAACAACGAACGGTACTTGTTGGAAAACAAAATTGCAATTGGTGCACAGCCAGCGCAGATCCTTGGCGTGGAATAGGAAGGAGTGTAGGCGTTGTATGAGAGAGAGAGAGAGAGAGAGAGAGAGCGGATTGACTTTCGTCATGGTGATGGTTTTGAATATAGCGATTTTGTCTTTGAAGCGTCGTCAATAGTACTCTATACACTACATAAAGCAGCTACAGTGCGATGGTGCTTGCGCAGGACGAGATCGACGCGTGTCGCGAAGCGTTTCTTGCGTTTGACAAGGATCGGTGCGTTGAGCACACACATGCGCTCGCAAATGTGTGTGCTGCTTGTGCAGTGCGTAGCGTCTGAGCAGAGACAAGCGTGTGTGTGTGTGTGTTTGTGTTTGTGTGCATCACTTGTCAACAGGAGCGGGACGATCGATGTGTGGGAGCTACGACAAGTGCTCGAAGGTGCGATCTAGAGCATCGACGCTCTGTGCTGCACGGTATAACAAACGTTCTTTGGCTCGACGATGGCGTTACTACTGCTGTCGTTCCACTCGTGACGATGATATGAACTCGATTCTCAGCAATGGGGCAACAACCGACGGAAGAAGAGCTCTTCCAGATGATCAGTGAAGTCGACGAAGACATGAGTGGCGCAATCGGTGCGTTCGTTTTGCGTACGTTATCGATTCGACCAAGTCTGTAGAGAGTCTCTTATTAGCGTTCCTGGACGTGCCGACAGACTTTGCCGAGTTCCTCCAAGTGATCGACAACCAGAAAGACAGGGCAGCGATGTACGAAGACGACAGCGACATGAGTACGTTGTTGCTGTCATTTGATGAAGAGTGTGGCCCCTGTTCGCAGTCACACTGTTCGCAGTCACCAAGTGAAAACCTCACATCATCGTCATCGCTTGTATTGCATTTGCATTTGCATAGTCGATGCATTCGTCGCGTGTGGCGGGAAGACCGACAAGAGCGGCTTTGTGCGCAAAGAGACGCTCGTGAAGATCATCAAAGGCGACTTTGGGCTTACGATCAACATCGAGGTGTGTGTTGGCTTGTGCGTATATACTGGAGCACTTTACATTGCTCACGGCCAGCGTGATGGCCACACATACAATACAAAGGAGATGATCAACAAACTCGACGTCGATGGCAGTGGCGAGATCGAATTTGACGAGTTCAAAGCGATCTTGACGTAACGCAACAAGCCAATCTGTCTATTCATCTCTATTACCGCCTTCGTAGTTCTACAGCATCGAAACGCAATAGTGTTATGGAACACTGGATACTTTTCATTATGTCTCATATCCTTCGTATCGTTTTTGGCGTGTAGTGTGTGTGTGTGCATTTCTGTCGACTGCAGCAACCAACAACGTCGCAATCCCGATGCTGGACGTTGGGGGAAGCAAGCGGCTGTCGATGTAACTATAGATCGAGTATCACATGTTGTAGACGTACAGGTTGTTCCGGATCGAGACAGCGACTTCGTTCAGCGTCGGGTGCCAGCTCGTTTGGAGCACTTTGCGAGAAAAATCGAGCGTGTCGGTCTCAGCAGCGTGACTCGCAGCGGCGGCGCTACTGCCACCACCACCACTGAGCTGCTGCGCGATCTTGTGCATCGGCATCGAGTGGCGACGCGGCGCGCGCGGGTTCGGTGACATGCACACGTCACTGCGGCCGTAGCGGTCATAAATATGGAACTCACTGTTGTACGAGCCAGTGAGGAAGTTGTTCCCGTCGCCACTCACAGCGCATTCAAACTTGTCAAAGATACAGTCGCTCTCGTAGAGATCGCCGAGACGTGGACGCAAGTGTTCGTGGATCTGTTGCAATAACATGTCAGAGGCTACAAACAATACAATCGGTATGAGACAAACGCACATTGATCGTCTGGACTGGGCGACTGTTCATGTTGACGTCCCAGATCTTGAGCGTCAAAAAGTCGCGCGCGATGATGTAGCGCCCGTCCGGCGAGAACTTGATGTCCGAGATCGACGCAATGATCTCGGAGAAGAAACTACGCGCTTCGGGGTCCTCTGGCTCTTCGTACACTGTGTGGATTTGATACCAGATGTCAGCATTTGGCCATTTATAACTCATATTGTGAGACACACACTGCACACACCTTGGCAGTACGAGTCACACAGCGCTGCTTGGCGCATATCACCGAGCTTGATCGCGCCGCGGCTCGTGCTGTACATCATGATGTTGCAGTGCGACGGGTGGAAGTCTGCAGCTGTAATCACTTCGGTCAGCTCTTCCATGTTCTTTGGCTTGATGTCGACAATGTCTATAGTTATGGAACAATGTGACCCCGTCAGTTTGCAGAATATTACAATTGATTCGAGGCAAGAAAATCGTACTGAAGCTCTGGTCCGCGCGGCACAAGCTCCACAGATTCACGCGCAAGTCGTCGGCCGACATGAACGTCTCGCCGTCGCTGTTCAGCGCGATGCTATTGATATGGTACGTATGCGCATTCGCAAACACGCGCTTCGCAGTGCTCGCAGTCACGCGATTGCGCACGTGACACTGCGGCAAGCGGATGCCATTGACCCCAACTGTCTTCGTCGTCGTTGCCGTCTGACGATTCTTGCCAAAGTGCTGTGCGTTGTATTGCGTGACTTCCCGGACGTTGCGCTCACAGACTTTCCACAACTTGATCGTCTTGTCGTTCGTCGACAACAAATAGTGTGCGTTGTTCGACGCACGCGCCCACTTGATCTGATTGATCTTCTCTTCGATCTCAAGGCTCTTGAGGTAGTCAAACTCCGCGTTGTGGCTCTGGAACTCCGTGTAGGGCGAGTACTGCGTACTGCTGCTGCTGGTGCCAGGACGCGCGGACGACGACGACGTGGCGCTAAATTTCGTCGTGTGCTAGTGTAGGTAGATGAATTAGAGTCACAAGAGGTGGATGATGCCTATACTAGGGAACGCACCGTCGGCGAGTGGCTGCCGTTGCGCGCGTAGATCGTGAGACGACCCCCCTTGTTGCCCGTCGCTAGAAAGTCACCCGTGCGATCGTACTCGATTGCAGAGATCACTTCCGCTGATCGAGCGAGTGAGTGCAGGAAAGTCAGT
>JAADXH010001291.1:0-12160 GCA_023337595.1 Globisporangium camurandrum | reverse complement strand
TGTTATACATTTTATATGTGACACTGGTTTTATTTCGCCTCCAAAACCACCTACCTTACTGCAGTATCAAAACTACTAATACTGTATAACACATTTTTGACCTTTCAAAAACATGAGAAGTCTAACAAGCGCAGATCGTTGTTTGCTGGGGTGGTTTACGCACTCGCTCCACGGGGCAAGACTCACCCAATATGCAAGTTTGGGACAGTGGTCAGTTTGACAGCAACTAATGACTATTTTCATTATCGACAACGCTGCTTATGTCTGTGTTGGAATGCACACAGCAAGTGCGCATATGCTTATGATAAAACAATGACAATTTGTTAATATATATTTACACTATATGAGACGGTTCCAAGCGAAATCAGGCATATCAACCTAAGTCCATTTCGCGATTTAGAGATTTTATCGTCTAGACGGCTATCTTAGCTAGCGATTGACACCATAAAGTCTGAAATCGGCGTATATGATTTGTCGTGACGTGACTTGCTCCGAGGTCACTCGCATAAATTTGATAAAAGTGTTTTATTGTACGTTTGTTCTCTTTAGCTCATTTTTGGATTGAAAGAGGTTCAATAATATATTTTTAGACTTTATTTGATAAATTATTAAATATTGTTCATGGCGGCAAAATTGAGCTTCTAAAATAAAATAATACAAATACAACAGTGTTTGACTATGCAGAACTATAATTGGTAGGAATAGGTGTCAATGCATTGTACTGCTTAAGGAACTCGCACGTCGTTACAACTTTCTACCGTTACTACCAGCATGCGAAACTCACATCGCGTACATCAGTGACGATCACTGTCACACGGTTCGATCAACTATATGCGCGTCGCGTGAAGCCTCGTTCGTGTTGTAGTACATCGATCCATATTTCGCAATAAAGAAAGCCCAAATATACCCGTAGCAGCACAACGAATCGAAACGACTCAGAAACATAACACAAGCATCAAAAATCGGCTCGAGAAGGCAGCAGCTGGTGTCCAAAATCGAAAATTGAGCGCAGCATACGAAATTTAAGTGTAAACCAGTGAAGCGACGATAATCCTGCCGCCCGAGGCATCTTTGGACCCGAGGAGAGCAAGAGAGCGCGTGCGTGAAACGCGGCGATGTTGAGATGCGTGCGCGACCAAAACATCAATAAACCAGGGCAGACATCCGCTGCAACAGCTGCGCATGACTCCAGCGGCATCAAGAGAGATCTCAGGGTATTGCAACAACGAATGGCGCGACAACACATTGGAGTTATCCTGCGAGCGCACTGCCGCAGGATCACGCGGAGGGACCGTGAATGACAGTCAGAATACAATACAAGAGCATGAATACTAGCGCAGTGCATTTACCTCTCCGAACAGGGAGATACACAGAAGCATCAATCCTTGCGTTAAATATCAACACAGCTTTAAATAGCACGGGAAGGCGCAAAAAGCGATAATACCTAATACGCCGACTACAGTGCCAGCAACGACTACAACTGCAAATGCAGGCTACTCTGCAGCAACTAAGACAGCGCGAACCACCGATTCCGTCGCACATTACTCAGGGTACAACTGCGCGGACCACGACGCAAGAACCATACGAACCAAGCACGTATATTGCGACTGGCCCCAAGGCGTACTACGAGCTGTCCACGAAGAGGTACAAGCTCCGCCCGGACGACAAGCCACGCGCAATGACTGCCATAAAGAAGAAAGAGCTTCAGACACGGACCAAGATACTATTCCATCTGTCAGAGCTCCTAAAGTTTAATATTGAGACGCATTGCGAACCAACCTACGACCTTCTTCGGAACTACCAGGTCGAGATGCCGAGTTTCAGTTTAATTGTTGTGGGATTTGAATTGGCAGTGATGTTGGCATAATGCCAATTCTGTCATGAAAGACTTCGAGTGTCCCTTGCTGTTGCAACTGGTGAAGAACACATGAACGTTCCTGGAGCAGTGAGCCGAAATGATAATTTAAGTACCACAAAACAGGCGTCATCAGGCTACATGCGCACGACTCCAGTGATAAGGTTGAGAATCGATACGACGATGCAATCAAGGCGCTCAAAAACGAGTTGTCTATGCTAGGTATCGAAAAAGCGGACGTGCACAATATTTGCAAGTGTAAATTGATAGTTTCACTAGCGCCAGAATCATTGCCATCGGATCGGAAAAACCAAAAGAAGTATTTGTGCCGCATTTTTTATACGCACGATCAATGGTGAATACCCGCTTCAATTGTATGACAAATGAGATTTGGAAATGTGGGAAATTTCAGACGGACATACTGTACCTGCATCACCCGACAGATGTCAAATCATGCTTCTGCTTACAGTGTGTGAGCGTCAAACACTATCAGAAAGAATGTCAAGTGGCAGTGCCGGTAGTTCATGCGACAAAGCGTCCACCACGGATGAATTGCTAATTCTGTCGGTGAAACCTAGTTGTAAAGAGAGTCAAATTCGACAGCAGCATATCGGTGGCCGACACTGAAGCGGTAATAGCTTAAAAGCAACTTCAAACAGGCCTAAATTGGGCGCGCAGCAACCATGACGAATCTGTAACGGCACCGGCGAAAGCAGTAAACAAGAAAACTGCGATTGCGACAGGAGAGCAACAACTTGTGGACCAATAGTTACTTAAATGTTCGATCTCGAGTGACTCTCAAATGCGCCATCCGACAGTCACAAATTGCGATAACGACGATGGGAGCTCGCATGCGGGAAAACAAGAAAACACGCACAACGACGATGGCGACAAGTGTTGCAAAACTAACGGCACCGCGACGGTTTATGGCATGCAGGTGAGCTGCGAGACAGGAAACAGCACGTCACGAGATGGAGACACCCACATGGGCAATACACCGAAAGTCAAGCACGCCTTGTGATGGAGACTTTCGGTTGAACAGTGTACCAGAAGGCAGTATGCCACAGGATCGTGACGCTCAGATGGACAGTGCGCCATGAGGCAGCATGCCACAAAAGTGTGACGTGCAGTTGAGTGGCGGGTTGGAATGCACAACTCTGCGCGATAGCGTCGCCTAGGTTGGCACTATGAGGAAAGACACTACAGGATGACAGTGCACCGCTACACAACTCGCTACGGAGAGCCGACAGAGCGGGATAGCAGGCAGTGAGGACGGTATAATCACGGCAAACAGCGTCGGGATGACAGCTTTGTCCAGCAACTAGACGAGGAATTCAGATGGCATTGACAGTGCGCTTCAAAGCAGAACGCCATTTGCAGGCACGACGGAACGGGATACGGCCCGGGTGACAGTCGAAGGCAATGCGCAGGGATGCAGCACGTTTCTGGACTAGCGCAAATACCAGACGGTGGCGGAGGTAGAATGCCGATTGATGGCACTCAACATACTGGCTTTGTAGCGGAGAACAATGAGTCAAACGATGGCACGTAACTCGATGAATGGCCTAGCTCGTATGATAGTTCGCAAGGTGCAATTGATACAGCATTACGAATTTCAACGCAGATGTCCGAGAATACAGCAGCGGACGCGATGCCCATCGCAACGCGGGGAGCAAAATCTGGAGACCAAGTCGTCGAAATGGAAGGAAGAACCGACGAAAAGAACGGCGGCAACGTATTTGTCATACAGAAAGGAAAACCGGTGATGAAACAATTCACATTACAACCGCACAGCGAGCAAATACCGCTGGACAGAAATACATTCTAGTTTCGCGGTACCAGAGAATATAGATGTGACCGCAGCAGCGCAGCTCAAAAGGCATGTGCTTTCCCGTAACCTCGCATTCCCCCTGCATACAAATGTGCTGACCCATTAATATGTCGCATTCTAAGCGACTCAACAATAAGTCACCCTTGCAACTACAACTATTGAATGATTACAGCAACCTCTTCACAGATGACACCGACGGGGTTTCACAACAACTCCAACGTCGTAATAACATGAATGGTCCCGTGTCAAGACACCATCACCCATGTGACAAGCGCTAGAATGCGACCACGATGGCTCAGTTTGTTCGAGCGAGTACAAATATTGCGACGAGCAGGTAATTCTAAGATTGTCAGCGGTGACTATTCTTGACAGATCATTGGAAATGAAAGGATGGAAAGCACGACGTGCGATACTTCATTGATCAAATCGTTCGTCTGCTTCGTCGTAAATGTAGTGAAGTGGGACAAGTTCAACTTAAATGAAGTCTGCAAAAACGACTCAAACATATTCGAGGGCAAGACGACAATATAAAAGCTGGCATAAAGCGAAATGGATTGTCTGTTGAATGCGGTGAGGAATCATGTACTTGCTGTTTATACAAAAGGATTCAACACAGACTTAAAAGTGACGATGCGAAGCTGGAGGATAGGAACCGGGGGCAGCTGCGAATACCTGAGAGAGAGCCGGTGCTCGAAATTCACGTTCTAAACGTAGCGACGACGCACGTGCAGGGATATGTGTCATTCGCGGCGATACTGGCGGACAACAGGTCCAGGGAGGAAGCACATTCATATCGATTACATTTGGAGGAACAGAAGTCATCTTTAACGCTCAGAGCGAAAAGCAAGTCATAGGGCTCATCGTTGCGCTTTTCATACGCGTAATGGGTGTTGGCTACTTCAAATAAGTACTGTTTTATGTCGAATGGCAGGGAGACGACATTGACCGACATAAGATGCGAGGTCGCCTTGTAATCATGCGAGCGCCAAACTGGTAGCACCACCTTGGGTGAAACCAGTTCGTGCAAGAGTCGTAGTGTATCCGCAGACATCGTCAGTGTATGAGCTCACTAGCTCAAAGTCACTGTCGCAGCAACAACCGGTTCGCAGCTTACTGTAGAGCCGCGAATTTAACAACAGTGACGTCGTCACAGAAGGAATTTGAGATTCCAAGCTGATTAGCTCAGATTTCGAAGAAGAAGCAGCAAGGTCTTTCTGACAAGGACTACCGGAGTGGCAGCTGTTGGCAGCGCCACCACCTCCAACAAACTAGCACTTGCTTCAGTCAGCGCATGGGGATGACAATTGTCAGCACAATCAACATCAGTAGTTAAAGTGACATATGCGAGCGCAGTACAGCAGACGGTGTGATGTTTGTCGCTGAAATTGACACAGCGTAAACTTAATCAAGCAGCGTGCCCAGTGCCTTCAGCTGTAGTAGTGTACTCTCTAAGCAGCATGGTGTGATGTGCACTGTACAAAATGGAGTGTTGATGTGAGTTGAAATGGAGCTGTGCAAGATTTGTAGCTGCGGAGTGGCGAAATGATACGAGGTGGAGTGCGACTGTGCTGGAGTTTTTGCGTGTGACTTTACTTGCTACGATATTATGCAGGTGCTTTGCGGCGACTTTCTGCCTTGTAGATGACATGAATGTCTGATGCCAAAAAAGTGAAATTTTTGATCACACACCTTAACATTTACGCAAAACACAAAAGGATCGGATTCTCGTTATTTTAATTGACTTAGTGTATACAAACTCAATTAACTAACGTATATATCTCCGTCACTCTAAATGGTTCGTAATTTATAATTGGTGGTTTGGTATCGAACGTCATTAACTTTCGTAGCACTACATGATGTGTATTTCCAATAGCGTTTGTATACTTTCATATATTATTTATATTGTGGTACTGTACTCTGTATAACTATAAATATCACAACACCGCGAGATAACAACCGGCATCGAAATTAGCCATGTTCCTTTACGCAGCTACCCTATCTTACAAGGTACTTGGGAACGAAACTAATTACATTCTTGCTTTGTCTAGGGTCGCCTTTCTTGACGGCGTTGTCATAACTTCGTTGTATTTGGCGTAGACTGTAAATTACGTACAGCCCCATTTCGAGCAGTGGGGGCGACTTGATTGTTTACCCTTTCGAAATATATACGTTTGATACACACTCTACTGATATTTTCGCATCTCAACATGTATCACCAATTTAAATTGAAAACCTACAAGCACACGTAGGCCAGCGCCACCACGCATACACCGACGCGTCCTTGTGATTTATTAGCAACATATCAAGTTGCTTTACTGTATCCTCTTTTGCCCTACCATGCTGCTGGTAGAAGCAGTGCATGGTTGGCTAATACGTTCACCTTGCTAAACCATCAGCGACTTCTACATTGCGCCAACTCGCCAAGTAGCCACCAATTACATACATATCTATCGCGACGCAGAAAACTTGCCGATCAGATATGAAAGAATATCTTGAGCATGAGTTTGTTGTGTGGGTGAGCGTTTGTAAGCGACGGTGTTTGCCTGTCGTAACAGGTACAGCTATGCGCTCCAAAGCAGACAAGGTCCGATGCCGACTTCTTCTTGGTGGGGACTGTGACTCATCAAACATGACAAAATTGTTGTGTTTAAATGTCTCAATTGATAGTCTCGATATGGCAAAAAGCGATACTGTATGAATCAGACAGTTTAATACGATAAGCATCTGCTGCAAGCAAAGACAGTGTTGCAGCCGGAAGAGTGGAGCTAAGCACGATTGCAGGTCCAGACAAAAAGCGAGATATGTTATATCTCTACAAAGCAGCAAGTCTCGAATGCTCACTACTTCGGCGTCATTTGCTGAATACGAGCAGGCATAGGATCCCGTCATAGTTGCCGTATTATTAACGCCGATACGTCGACCAAAGTGCGTTAGGCTTTGTTACACTGCGCGTCAACCACGGTATTATTGAAGTTAATCGGCAGACTTGGTATTCTAGGCGAGAGCGTAATCAATGGCTGTTTAACGTTGGTAATGTTTAAGGCATGGGTGGTCCAGATAAATCGACTGCTTAAAGAATAAGGAAAATAAGTAGGACAGTTGCTATGTTCCTACAACCGTAATACGTAGGTATCATTCGCGCCTTTTTACTCATGGCAACATCGGCTGGAACAGGTGCGTATTCGGCAAGTTCGACGATATATAAATGCTGCGCGAGTGCGAAATTGGTAATCACAAAGTAACGCAATTGCTAACATGGTGGACGTTGTTGGCACATTCACTGAAGCTAGTGGCCCAAGAGCGTCGGGAAAATTGAGTAAAATGATCGCAAACTGCTGGACGGACACAGACATTTTGTGATGTGTCGCACGAGCTTATCGACTGTATGGAGAGTTTGTATGTGTCAGTGGTAGCATGTGGTCTTGGATTCGCAGAACGTATTCAATCACATCACACGACGTACATATGGTCATTTGTCATACATTGCTGTGACTGGTTATGAGGTAAAATTTACTTCAAACACTGTTTTGTCTATTTGCGTAAGTGAACAGAGTGTACTATTTGACCGATATGAAACGCTATCGTTTCCCAATCCTTTTCTATTCTCAATGCCATTAATTGAGAGATAATTAAGTTGAATACTTGAGTACATAGAAATGTATCGAATGTGTATTACAATTCTGATGGAGTTGTTGCCATTCGACAAAACATTTGATTGGATCCACTGCCTGTAAATATAGAAGTAACAGACGCGAGGGTACAGTGCTGCCAGTCTTGATACATATACGAGCGATGCAATTGCACTCCACGCGTAAATCAGTATATGCATTGTACAGCAGTTGACGTTGTAACAAAACTGTGCTACTGATTTGTAAGTACGAGTTAGAATCAAGCGGCACAGTGTTTTCCACAACGACCAAGTCTTACACCATTCCTCGACAATTCTGTGCAACTGGGCATCAAAGGAAACGTATTAATTGAAATAGATGTGATATTTAACACTTGCAAACGTTATTTCAGCCAATGCGTAATCAAAGTGAGCAATAACGGAAGCTGAGCTAATGAGGGAGCAAAGGCATGAGACTGAAGCACATATAGTAGTACAACGAAGGTAAAGAAGCTGTAGCTTTTCTATTCGTGAAAATGTATGCTTGTTTCTCGGTGTGCCTCACAAATAGCTTATTCTACAGCAATTTTTACGAGTTATAGCGTACGCGTGCTTGTAATGTGTTTCTATTGCACGAGAAAGAGTCCTCATACTTGTTGCGCGCAAAAGAACGTGGTTCTGATTTCGATTTGCGCATTATCACTAAATATCAAAATGGCTTATGTTGAAAGAATACACGGTCGAAATTTGCTCAAACAGAATATAGAAATGAGAGAGTTCGGTTTAGAAAAAATACTAGTAAAGTAAATGTTCCACTTTCAAGTGTTCACTAATCAAGCTTGGCAATGAAAAATCAGTACATTACTTTCTTTAAAGTATGGAAGAGCGGAGCACAAGCACCCGTTTCATGGGATATGTTGAGTACTAGCTCCATGAAGCAATACACATGGAGGCACTAACGCACCCCACGAAGCACAATACATCAAACGAGCATATCCACACCATGTACATTCATGTGTACGCCGTGGCACCATCCAACGTCAACATCAATAGTTGGTTCGGTCACTCTCATATTTACAATACTATCAGAAGATGTGAGCAGATGTTCACTTTTGACTCTCTCCAACTGCGCTGACATAAGTGGAGAGCATTCAGCACTACAGAACCCTCCTTGAACCAGGATTCTTTAAGAGCACGCAGGTGTATGCATGCAATATCATGTGAGATACTCTCGGACATATGAATGATTATGCCGTGGCTCTTACATATCATTTCAGAGGTGATCTCCTATTATGGTATACACGAGCTCGAGATATTCAAGCGAATAGGATATGCCACACACAAGTGAACAAGCTTACAAATGTGGACATTTAGACCATATATGTAGATGCTTCACATTCAACCTTTGCGGTATACAATACGGAGCTTGAAGCTGGCTACCTCCTCTTTCGGTTTAGCCATCGTTCGGCTGCATTGCTCAACTACTTGATCGGTGATCGTGCTGCCCTGATAGCACGCTTTCAGAATTTTATTAAAACGAACTTTGAGTGAAATACACCAAATGCTTTGTATCGATATTCTAAGTCCTATGAACGTGATTTTTCTCATAAATTCGATCTCGAACTTACTTCTAAATGAAAGTAACGGTAAGGTAGTTTTGAGATATGTAGTTGAACATCGAAATTTATTTGATTAGTTTAATTGTAAATCAAAGAGACAATATGTATGTAATCGAACTCTACTTGCGCTGCTTCTGCCTATAACTCGAAATAATGAGCAAAGTCTTTCGCTGTTCCGACACACTCATATTTCGACGTCATCGCATTCACTGTCTTCGTCCGTCTTGTCCTGAGCGATCCTGTCATTACTCCTTGCTATCATCCACCTTCATTGCTACCTACTCCGTCACTTGTGTCGCGTCAGGAAACTCGGTGTGCTCACGTTATTGTCGTTTTCCACCATGGTCTCTTCGCCGGCGTTCTTCTGTGTCTCGACCAGTCTCGCTCTACGGCTACTGCACTTTTCGACGACGGTTTATGTGTCTCCTTCTTCGTGTTTGTTGCCGCTGTTTGGGACTAGTGGGCACAATGCAGAGTGGATCTGAGCGGTAATCCGCAGCTACAACCGGAAGTACCATGGCGTACACTTGATGATAATATCCGCATTTGTAGGGTGGTGGTCCACGAGCGCCAAGTCGCGCCTGAGATCAGTCACTTGCCTTAACGAGAAGTATGTCGTGGGCTTCACCTGCTTGAGCAGATTGTGCAAGTCCCCCTGACTTTTTAGCGTTTCCTGGCAGTGCTCAATCCCGGTCTTGTCGCTATACATCGTAAAGAGCTGGTACGACTGCGGAAACTTGTTGTTCTTGCAAGGGCTTTTGGGAGCCGGCTCGAAGGTTTTGACCGCGCTGTTCTCGTTCTATTGGTTTGTGCACGCGCTCGTCGACGATGTCTCGTCTAATATCAAACACAGTTGCTTCATTGTCCGCATGTTCATCCAGGCGTACAATTATTTGATGCAGCCAAAACACGGTCACAGTGAATTTTGTTGTGACTCTTCACCTAAAACCGAAGTTTCACCGTATCCATCATGTGATGTAAGCGAGAAACAACACGAATTTGACAAAGATTTTGTATTTGTTCTGCACCCCGCAGTTGTCGGCGTAGAGGATTCATTTTCGCTTTCCGCCGCCCCGGACGCTAGTGTAACCATGTGCTTTCTTGAATTATGCTTCAAGCTGGAACACAACCTCGTTAGCGCCTTTCCCGACGCGACGCTCGCGCTAAATGTAATGGTTTGGACGCCGTCTGGGAACAAGTGTACCCAACAACACAACTATATTAGCAACAAGAACTTTTTTGCGATTAAGTGTTCGTTTAGGCCTGTAGTGCGACGTACTGAGGAAAGTCGATCGTAGTAACTACCGCTCAGTTCTATTCCCCACATTGCAGTCGTCAGAGTACAGCTTACTGCTCGTAAAAGCAGACATCATACAAACACAGATTTAACACCTGATACTGTATCGCCCATCAGACTAAACGCCATGTCCAAGTACGTTCAGCATTTCAATCGCCTCCTTCACGTGATCGGCAGCGTGTTCGGCCTCGAACAGTTGTCGTGGCTCTGGGTCGCAAGGCGTAAATAACGCACTTGTCGCTCACGTTTGTGACATGAGGATGAACGCGAAAGGTGACGCAATTGCTTGCCAGAATGTTCCTGAACGTCGTGATGGATGTATTCCGTGCAGTGGTGGCTTGAACGGCCAACCGATTTATTTTTTTCAAGGATAGCGACACATTCTTCTTGCTGGATCACTCAAGTATTGAACGACAGAAACTTTTAGATCCGCTCGTGCACGTAATACAGCATAATATATGTTGACTCCGTCATTTGTCGGCGAAAGGTTACAGGAGCGAATTCGCCGTACATGTTGGCTTCGCGCTTGAACAACTCAACTATACAGTCGCTGTCTATCTCAGTCGCTGTCTATCTTTATGTCATGTGAGTTGCCCGAGTTGGAGTGTTTGATAAAGCAAAATGTCTCGCTTGTCCATTTTACTGCAAACCCTGCCAAAAACAATTTCATAGTCAGACCGAACACCACATCGACGCGGTCATTCACTACAAGCAGCTAAAAACATTATGAATGCGTCGGACGTGTTGATATTAACAGAGAAAAACGTCTTTAACGCGGTCTTGCATATACTGCCTACAATGGACATGAAGAACGAGTAGCGCTGAGGTTCTCATTGGCAGCGGTGTCGCTCGGCAAGCGTGATGGGTTAGCACATTTCGAGCGCCGTCATCAGCCATGTTCGCTTGTTGCACTTCGTCATCAGCGCGTACGATGTGAAGAAATTTTCCACGCGCTGCGATTGCAACTGGAGGCACGTTTCAGCGAAGCGCACGTACGAGGACACAGACACAGCGCCGCAGCAGTGTCGATAGAGACCTTTTAGCTGCCTCGTTGCCGTTGTCGCTAAGAACAAACATCTCACGTAGCGACGACATGTTCGTAGACGCGTTCCGCAGTCGAAGCGCCGACAGTGGTTTGGTGGTTGCTGTCGAAGTCGGACACGATAGCTTGGGTTCGGAGCTGTCGTCTTCGCCGCATTCCTGGTTACTAGCAGCATCCTCCTCACATTCAGAGGCCGACCCGTCACTGTTACCTCCCTCTGCGTCCCAAGGCATACCTGATACATTTACTGTAGACTCATTTTGGCGGCGCTGCGAATAGTGAGGAGTCGGGCGGCTGCTGCCGATGCACGTGTCGTGCGCACCATGTTGTCTTTGGTGGTGGTTGAGTGGCTTGTCTGCGAAATACAAATGGCGCCAAAATACATTGTTTCACGCGCAAAATTATTCGATTGCGGTATTTTCGAAACGGTACTTTTGGGCTGAAACGCGTTGCCCAACCCTTGAAGTCGTTTATCTCGTTAGTCTGCAAATGAATTAAAGCCTGGTAGGGTGTGTATGTCCTCAAAGTACCGGGAAATAGACAACAAAAAGAATGAAATACGGTATTTTATTGAACAGCAGCATTCGTATATTTTTCGTTCAAGGAGGAATATCGTACACATTTATAGGATAGCGAAAATACAGGCAACCTATCGCAGCCATGCAAGGTATAAATAAATGCGGCAACTAAATTGAAATTAGTTAATTCATACAGCATGTTGCATAAATGTCAATCGAAAAAACTATCTGGAACGACCGAAAAGAGCACGCGTGAGACGAACGATGCCGTGCCAGGCGTCGCGCCAGGCGGGTTGACGTGCACATTCTCGGCGGCCGCGTCGTGAAGCGCGCCGTAGCTGCTCTTGCGCGGCGACTGCTTTAAGAGTGAGCTGCTCATCGGAGCGTAAAT
>JAADXH010001290.1:0-12165 GCA_023337595.1 Globisporangium camurandrum | reverse complement strand
GTTCCTCTACGACCTTTGCGCTTGGATCGGACTTGCACATCGCTCCGACGTAACACGGCCGCTCGTCTTTGTGGATCTGCACGCTTGCGCTACCGCGCAACTATCACTCACAACCTCGCTCGCTCGCTCACACAGACACAAAGACGCACAACTCGATGCCGCGCATCACGATCGAGCTCCTGCGCAAGCGCTCGGAGCACAACGAAGGCATCGTCTCGACGCTCGAGGAGATCTCGCTGCATCAGGAGGAGCTCGAGAAGATCGAGGTGATCGGGTCGGCCTGCCGGAAACTCCAGATTCTGTACCTCCAAAACAACATCATCGAGGTCATCGAGGACCTGACGCACATGAAAGAGCTCCGGTACCTCAACCTCGCACTGAACAACATCAGCAAGATCGAGGGCCTCCGTGCGTGCGAGTTTCTCAACAAGCTCGACCTTACGGTCAATTTTGTCGACTTTGATACCCTCGAAGAGAGCATCGTGCGTCTGTTTGTATACACGTGTTTCCAAAAACGATAGATAGAAGCTTGCAAGCGTTGCTGACGCGTGCAACGTCTGTTGTGTCTGTGTGTGCGTGGACACACTTGCTCTGCCTCTTGTGTGCATATATATTGCCTCACAGAACCACCTCAAGCCGTTGCAGCACTTGCGGGAGCTGTACATGCTTGGGAACCCATGCCAGTCTGACTGGCCGGACAGTGGCTTCCAGGAGTTTGTCATTGCGTCGTTGCCGCAATTGACGCTGCTTGACGGGAAAGACATTCGCAAGAGCGACCGCATCCAAGCGCTCCAGGTCCTGCCGCAGCGGCTGCAGTTTCTGCGCCACCAAGCAGCGATTGTGCGTGCTGACAAGGTTCAAGCTGCTGCTTGCAAGCTCCCACAAAGCGCCGAGTCGGACGTGATCGACGTCGCAGCACGCGGTGCAACCGACATTTCTAATCCAAACGACGACGCGTCCTACGCAACAATCGCAAGTGCATCTACGAACACGCCCTCCGTCCTCCAATCCGACGAGAAAGTGCCGTATACCCCACAGACGCGCCGTGCGATGTACATGGAGCTCGCGGAACAGAAAGAGACCGACGACGCCCGCAAGCGCGAGAACCAACCGCGCGAGCGCGACGCAACTGCGGAACACGCAGCGACGCTCCGTGCTGCGCGTTTGCGCGAACAAACACTGAACGACGACGTGCGGCAGTGCAACGACGGCAAGTGGCCGTTCCGGCTACGTGACGAGCAGCTGGCGATCGTGCTCGAAGTCGACCTCCCGCGGTTTCTGGATTCGTCGCTCGTAGATGTCGACGTGCATCCGTCGTACGTCTCGATCGTCGCGAAGAACAAAGTCCTGCGCCTGCGCTTTCCTGAACGCGTGCACTCGGACGCTGGGAAAGCCGAGCGGTCGAAAGTCACTGGGACGCTGCAGCTCACACTGCCGAAAGCGCACGTGTCGGAGACGCAGCGACTGCGCGCGCAGCTTGCAGATAAAGAGGAAGAGGAGACACCGCAGAGGAAAGCAGCAGCAATAGGAGCACGGAGCAACCGACGTGGACAATTGTCGGCATCACACACGACGCGGACGCTGCCAAGTGGCTCTCGCACAAACAAGCTGTCGGACGAGGTGCAGCTCGTTTGTATTTGATGTTTGTATGTGTGGTGCGCATTGAAATGCTTGTTGGCGCATTTCGAATTCGCACGTGACGTCTTACATACGATTGCATGTGCTCAAACAGGTACTTGCCGCAGCAGCAACGTCATGCAACAAGCAACAACAGCAACGCCGCCGAGCAGTGCAGATCCACGGTCTCGTACCGACGAGCAGCAACAACCAAAACGACGACGATTGCATGCAGTCACGCAAGCACTTGACGCCGATCGCAACCAAAACCGCAAAGCGCGAGCCGCTTGCTCCGATAGACAATCAAGACGACAGCGACGACGCACCGCCATTGTTGTATTAGATGAGGTCGCATGACAAATAAGACTTCGTGGGATGTTTTTTGCAAAAAGCCGTCGCTGCATCTTTCTTATTTGTGAACCCATTTGATGGCACTCTCAATTTGCATATTTCTGAGCATGCCACTTTATAGACGATGAAACGAGATCCCTGCAGTTGCATGTCGCACCATCACTCCCATCAGCCATATTTAGACACCAGTTGCTGCTGTTCGTCCGGAATTTCGTATTTCGCGCACACTCGTTCTCGATCATTTCCGCACGCGCAGCACTTGCACACACTTGCGCACGGCGTCACACTCTTCGTCGCTGTACGTCCACGCCTGTGCGACCACCCTGAATTGATCGACGCTACCGACTTCTCCTTCCCATCATGCCGCTGATGTCACCATCACGCGCACTGACGCAAAACTCCGCAGCAGCTTCTGCCACAAACGACACGAACAGCGTCGATCAGCGCCACTCGATGCGCACATCTAGCAGCAGCAGTAGTACCAGCGACGGACGTGCTGTCACGAACAACACGCGTGCGAGCAACCTCACGCTCGAACTGGTCAACAGCGACGACGACGACAGCTCGAGCACGAACTTTGTCTCGGGCACTGCGTCGTCGACCACGGGGCTGTTTCTCTGTCTCACACCCGCACGACAGCTGCAGCCTCGCCTTCAGCATAGCAATCACAATAATAGCAGCGCAAGCAGGAGTGTGAGCGATAGTGGACACCAGCACCACAGCTACTTTCGCGTCGATACGCCGAGTCAACTGCGGCAGCGGTACATCCAGATCCAAGTCGTCGATCGGCGCTTCAAAGAGCCGACGTGGATGCACCCAAACATCGGTGGCGAAGCACAGCACGTCTATCCACTCGCCAGTGACGTCGATGTTGTGCGCAACGACTTGCAGCACTCGAAATTGCTATTGACCGAGTGGCCAGCGACTGCGATCAGCGGGAACGACATCCTCTCGAGCGTTCTGTTTACTGCAGGACTCACAGCCGCGCGCGCCGGTAAGTTTGCGCCAGTCGTGCAGCTCGTGGTCGTTGTTGTCATTTATTGCTACCGGTGGGTCTTGGAAGAAGTCGCGAGCGCCGTGCCGCTTAACGGCGGGTGCTACAGCGCACTGCTGCACTCGTCGAGCAAGCGCGTCGCGGCAGTTGCTGCAGTGTTTAGTATCCTGTCGTACCTCGCAACGGGCGTCGTCTGCGGCGTCTCGGCGTTCAACTATGTCGATGCGCTGTACGCACTGCCGGTCGCGGGCTGCACGGTCGCGCTGCTCGTCGCGTTTGCATTGCTGAACGTCGTCGGCATTGCCGAAAGCGCCGTCGTCGCGCTCGCGTGCTTTAGTTTCCACGTTGCGACGCTCGCGCTCCTCACAGTCACGAGTCTTGTCTATACGGTGCAGCACCCGAGCGTCTGGCGCACGAACATGCACGCACCGCTGCCGCTTGGTGCGGCGCTCAGTGGGAGCGACGCGACCGTGTTCACGGCATTGCTACTGGGGTACGCGCCAGCGCTGCTGAGCGCCACGGGCTTTGAGTCGTCGGCGCAGTTTGTCGAAGAGCAGGCGCCCGGCGTGTTTCCCAAGACGCTGCGCAACATGTGGGCGCTCTCGAGCGGCTTCAACGTCGCGTTCGCGTGCCTCTCGCTCGCTGTCGTGCCGCTCGCCGACATTGTGATGCACCAAGACGTGTTGCTCGCGTATATGGGCCGCGTGACTGCCGGTCGCTGGCTCGAAGTGCTCGTGACGATCGACGCGTTTGTCGTGCTCTCGGGCGCCGTGCTGACGTCGTACGTCGGCATCAACGGCCTCGTGCAGCGCCTTGCGCTCGACCGCGTCTTGCCGGCGTTCCTCACGCGCCGGAATGCGTGGCGCGGCACAACGCACTACATCATCGGGTCGTACTGCGTGCTCGCATCGAGTCTCGTGTTGCTGCTCGACGCGCAGCTGACGGCGCTCGCTGGCGTGTTTGCGTTTGCGTTCCTCGGCGTGCTCGCGTCGTTTGGCGTCGCGTGCGTCGCACTCAAAGTCACGCGCAGTGGGATCCCGCGCGCCCACACGACGACGTTTGCAAATGCGCTGTGGTGCATTGCGATGGTCGCACTTGGTTGTATCTCGAGCGCACTCGGTGACGCGACGGCGCTGCGGTACTTTGCGATCTACTGTAGCGTCTGCGGCGCAGTCGTCGCGCTCATGCTCGAGCGCGTGCGACTGCTGCGCGCGATGCTCTTTGTCGCGCAGCTGCTGCGACGACGTGGCGCAAGCAGTGGCCCGCAGCAGCAGCACGGCAACGACCGCACGGTCATCGGCAGCGTCGCAGTCGCGAAAGCGATCGAAGCGATCAAGAAGACACCCGTGGTGTTCTTTTGCAAAGCACCGAACCTGCCGAAGATCAACGAAGCGATCGCGTACGTGCTGCACAACGAACAGACGTACTGTCTGCGACTCGTGCACGTCTGCGCCTCGCCGGACGCGGCGCCGCGCGAGTTTGAGGACATTGTCGGGCTGTTTGACCACATCTACCCGAAGCTCAAGATCGACTTTGTCGCAGTCGCTGGTGCGTTTGAACCGGCGCTCGTCCAGTGGCTCGCAACGAGCATGGGCGTCCCAGTCAACATGATGTTCATGCGGCAGCCAGCGACCGCAGCGATCCACACTGTCGCAGCGCTCGGCGTGCGCGTGATCACAAACTGACTGCTGCAGTGTCTACAGTATTGTGGCTGTCCAGGTGAGCAGCTTCAGACAACAATGCAGTGTAACTAACAAGTAAAACGAGACGCACGTGTGCGTTTCCTATGTTTATTGTATTTGCTTGCGTGTCGATTCTGTCTACTGACTTCTCGTCCTTCGCCTGCACGTAACTACCGTAAGCGAACGCTCTACGATTCGCTACGACAAACGACGACGACGTTGTATTATGCAGTAATCACACGGATGCCGGACGTCGAGACCTTGTGTGCGTCGTAGTTGTGCGGCTGTTTGATGAACATCATGTTCTTTGGGATCTGCATCGACTCGGCGAGCCACTGGACGAGCGCCGGCGTGAACGCACCTGCGACCGAGACAAAGTCGATCTTGAGCTTCGGGTACATGTGGTCCAGCAGCACGGCGATCTGCTCGAATGCGTCGAGCGCTGCAGTGTCAACACCGCGCTCTTCGTCGTCGCTAGTGTTGTAGACGTGGATGATGCGCAGCGTGTGCGTCTGCTCGTTCGTGCGGACGTACACGACGGCTTTGTTGAGCACCGTGAGGTCCGGCGTCTTGGCAAAGAACACGATCGGCGTGTTGTTGATCGCGAGAATCGCGTTGGCGATCGTCTGGCCGCCGCGCGCACCCGTGTGGCTGTGCCAGCCGCCTGCCGCAGCGTCGTTGATGGAGGCACCGTCGCGTTGCGTCTGCTTGTTGTGGTGTCGTGACGGCGCGAGCGACCGCATGACGCTCAGGACGCCGCGGAGGATGTTGACGCGTTCAAACATGACAAACACGACGAGCGCGACGACAATAAAGTACATGGCAAAGTACATGAGCACTTGCGGGTCGCCCAGTAGGTTTGCAAGCATCGCAACGACGACCATCACAAACCCTAGAATCACGGCGGCCCACGGCGCTTGGACGTCGCGTGGGATCGATGCGCGCTTGCCTTTGAGCAGCATGCAGCCGCACGAGAAGAGCGCCATGAGGCCGAGGAACGAGTACGTGTAGACGCCGTTGAGCACCGCTGCGTCAGCCTCCAGAATGATCACGAGACTCGACGCCAAAGCAAAGTACAAGACGATAATGTAGTGCGTCGTGCCGCGCCACTTGTTCTTCGTTGCGAGAAACGCTGGCAGCACGCGGTCGTTGGCGAGACGACACACGAGGCCGCAGATGCCGACGTACGACGTCAGAACAGCGCCGGACAGCACGACGAACGCGTCGACGCAGACCCAGACCTCGAGCCACTTGCCGGCCGCTGCGCGCGCAGCTGCTGCGAGCAGCGCGTCGGCGTTCCAGTAGATGCCGTCGTCGCCACTGAGTGGGAGGACTGCGAGGATCCCGAGTGCGAGACAAAAGTTGTAGAACGACGCAAAGCCCCACATGTTGCGCAGCGTCTTGCGAAACACACCCGGTTGCTGCTCTTCGACGTACTGTGCAGACGATTCAAAGCCCGTGATGCCGAGCATCGACGCGCCAAAGCCAAAGAAGATCGCCGTGAACCAGTTTGCGTCGACCAACGACCCCGCAAATTCAATTTGCGGGAAGCCTTCGTCCATGTTGTCACGAAAGATGTGCGTGTGCTGCACGCCATGGACGATGCACGCAACGAGGAGCACGGACAGCACTACAACGTGGTGCACGAAGATCACGAGTGCGACGCGCGAGCTGTCGGTGATACCGAAGAACGACAGCACGGCGAAAGCAAACAATAGCGCAACGACGCTCCCGACGATCGGGATGTCGACTTGGTGCGACAGGTAGAACACGCCGGACGTGCCGGAGACGACGCCCGTCGCAATGTACGACAGGATACCGAGGCACGCAGCGACCGACGCGACGCGCTTGGACGTCGTGTTGAGGAGTCCGTTGTACGAGCCGCCGTTGAGCGGAATTGCGGTCACGACTTCTTCGTAGATGAAGCGGAAGAAGTAGAGCACGACCGCAACGAGAAGCATCGGGATCGGCATGAGCTTCCCGGCTTTGAGCGACACGGACGACGCCGAGTAGAGCACGCTCGAGAGGATGTCGTTGCCGCAGATCGCAGTCGCGGGCCACTCGCTCAACGAGTGCTTGGGTTTGTTCATCCGGTCTGCGATCGCCTCGAGCTCGCCATCGGGGACGTGCACGTGGTGTGCGCTGCCGCCACCCGGGTACTTCCACACGGGACCCTTTGCGAGCGCATCTTCAATGACCTCGATCTCGATCTTGCGCCGCCGGACGTTTGGTGGTTGGAGCTTGTTCGACGACGACGCGTGCGACCCATCCTGGCTCGGCGTCGAGAGCGCTTCGTAGTTTGGTGCGTCACTGAGCGCCATTGTTGCAAGTCGATGATGCGGCAGTTGTCTCGATGCGAGTGCGAGTGCGTGTGCGTAAGGTTCGCTGTCGTAGTTGTACGTTGATGGTAGGTGTGTAAGCGCTAGAACGCTGTAGACTTTCACTGAGTTGAGTGGAGCTGCGAAAGACCTGTGGCGACGGACGGACTGGCTGGGTTGGGACGTGGTGAAAAGGAGAAGTGAGATGAATCCGAGAGCGTGGTCCGTGTCGGCGTGGTGGTGCTGTTGTTGGTTGCCTGGTCGATCTTGCTGCTTCAGTGTCTCAGACAAGGAGCAGTGAGAAGCCGATCAGAGTAGAGCGAGTGAATGAGTGAATGGACGAGGGGATTGATCTTTCTGCTCCACTCTGCTCTTTCGCGATGAGGATTAGTCGAGTCTGCCTGTTGTCTGCGGTGTGTTTTGGTCTCGCTTGCAAACGCTAACTTTGACTTGGAGATTCGCAGTCGAGAGAGGGTTGCGGCTTGAGCAATTGATCGAAGGAAAAGGGCAGCAGATGGCTCCGCGTGGCCAATCGTCGTCCCGAGGGTGGTTTCGTCCTGCCGCGCTTGTGTTCGTGTTTGGCTTCCAGGGGCTCAGCGAGTCACTCCGCCGCTCCTGCTGTGGCTGAGTGTTTTGTCGTCGTCGGAAATGGAGTCTAACGCTGCTGCCAGCAGCAGTCCTTTCACCCACTCTCTCACAACACACACACACACCTGCTGGCACTTGGGGGCTCTTTGAGGATACAGTATTTGTACCGACACACTTTGCGGGCTCTGCCAATCGTGCGCGGGTGGTATTTCCATCCCGATCGCCGAGCCATGTGAGCGCCTCGGAGCTGCAGTGTCATTCCGCCCCAAGCGGCGCAGTCCTGGCTCTCGCGCTTGACGCGGCTCGGCCAATCAGACGTGGGTGGTGTCGCCCTCACGGTCGACTCGATGACTCCACACAAGAAGGCTTTGCCTCGAGGTGCGAACGCCCGAGCGGGTCTTCCCTCCCCGTGGTAGCATTCACAGTCCAGCGTGCGCTCTCCCCTCCTTCCTTTCTGCGCATGTAGAGGTAGGGAAAGCAACAGCAACTTCAGCCGACACCAGCCTTGTTTACCTTTGTGCAGCGGCCACTTGCTCATTCGCGTTTGGCCCAGAGGCTTTCCTCGATGATGTTTGCCTTGCGTGGCACATCAGAGCCATCAAAGTGAACCAACTGCCTGCATTGGAAGCAGCACGCAATAGATCGAGTCGAGACGCACATAACCACCATGGTTGAGCGCACCGCACGCACCAAACGCATCGATTTGATCAAGCATCCCTTGTGATGTGTGTCAGTGCATGCAGCACAGTGTTTAGCCAGATGCTGTGGTTCTGCAGCCATTTGAGACGGGGGAAGGAGCACGAAAATTGTGGTGGCATCAGCAAGTTCTTTGATCAACCGGTGTGATACAATTGCGTTGACAACAACAGCTTGATCAATAGCAGAAGTGAGATCGTGAGCGCTCTTGGCGGTTGAAACGTCTGTTAAGTCGGCAGATTGGTTGTCGTCGTTCGTCGTTGCTTGCTCAGCCGACAGGCAGCACAAACGGTAATCGCATCAGCAGCGAATGCGCCAGTCGAGGTCGAAAAAAAAGTGAGTTGGATTTTCAGCACACAGCCAGTCCAAACGAGGCATTATCGACAACACGAACGCGTCGTTTTCGACAGCCGAATGCAAATTGTTGCACACAAGCCTCGCGGCAGCATCGCAGGTATTTTGCTTGCAATGTGCTTCGCAAATCTTCATGCACATTGTGGGTGACAATCAAAAGTGCGTTTTGTATGTATTTTCCTGTTGCGAATGGACTCAGATTGTTGGCGGACGATGTGTGCGTGTGCATTGATGGACTCTTTGCTGCGACCACGCCTGTGGTCGCACACCATTCGAAGGAGGAGGGATTTTGTGAGCGTAATGGCACTTCGTGAAGTTGAGTTGGCGTCGAGCACAGCTTACTACTTATACTGGTGACTGTGAAGCATGCTTCGTTCTCGACTTGATTAAAGTAGGGTGTTACGCACAGGCTGCATGGTTTAAGCTCAACCATTTGGACTTTCAATTATATATTTGGTAATTGTAGTTTGCGTTTGTATCTTTGGTCATATTAAAATGAGGCCAAAACTGTTTCAGTGCTAAGTTAATACTTGTGACAAAAGCGCACTATTTCGCGTATTTCCACAAGACGATAAATATGGTGAAAAGTGCGTTACTGTACAAGGGACGTAGAAATAAAGTAAATGCATTTTTGTGTCGCTTTTGGTTTACAAACATCACCCAATGTATCGTACACATTACTGCAGCTCGGGTGTTAGAGCATTTACAGGATATATATACAGTTAGCTACGGCAAGCAAGTGGATAATCAAGTCAGTCATATATCCGTAATTTGAAATTACGGTGCTACATTTCCATAAAGTTTAGGAATTTACATTTTCGAGAACTGTGTACTACGATTTCTATTCCGAGTCGTGCTTAGGCATTGCGGGAATGAAATGCAGATGTACCGCGAGCGTATTAAATAGACCGAGTTGGCCAATACACTTTTATTGATATAATATTGTCCACTAGATATTTCATTCAACAATAAAATTTATCAGGCATCACGTATACTCACCCAGTGATGTGGGAGTTTTCTTACAGAAACTCGTAAACAAACGCTATAGCGCGGGATTTGCTGCCTTTATTACAAACTGTTTAGGAACAAACACCATGAACAACTGAAAACAGACACAAGTATACTTTGTGGTTGTCTTTTTGCTACTCATTTGCTGGTTATTACGCCCACGGAGTACTTGCTCATAACAATGCCGACATCACAGAGTAGTTCATGAAGACTAAATGTATGACATTAAGCCGCGAGATGAAGCATGTACAGCTATATCCAGAAGAAAATGTTGAGCATAAGGAGCACAACAGCGAATGAAAGAAACGTCGAGCTTCAAACTGACATGATATGTTGATAGCAGTAGCTAGTTGAATTGCATCAATACAGATCTACACTTGGAGTCCGCAAGTACTTACGACATGTCACTATCATAGTTTGAAATAGAACGTCATTTGTTGTTGCGTCTCTAGTCGGAAGAAAATGAATATGCTGAATGGAAATGTAACACGGCAGTCGAAATAGTAAACCAACATCAAGCCAAACATGCATTTCGTGTTGTATACTGCCTTCGGTGAAAAGGCGCTGTCAATGCAGTTACCGCTTGCGCAAACCTTAGCTTTTGACAAACCTGTGTGACTTTGTCACCATTGAACTATCTATATTCAACTGTATGCGAGTGTCTTATGGAGTATTGTAATTATATTTACGCAACATATATAAGCGTTTCAGCGATTTTGGCGCTCAAAGAAAGCACGACCATGGTGTCATGGTTTCTTGCTAGTATTGGTACAGCCAGACAAGGCCGTATACGGTTCAGTTGCTATCACGTATGAATTATGATAAGTGTTTAAGAGCATATCTTGGCAACAGGAATACCAACGGCATCAACAATATGCATTTTGTAACTGACATCACATTGTCTCACACGGTACAACGCGTTAGAAACCATGCATCAATACATGCTGCAATGACCACCAGTAGCAAGCTAGCAACAAATACGCGATGTACCTATATCTGCCACAAACGAATTCATTTGGAATCCAGACATCGATACATCAAATCTATGCGTAATGATACTACTAACGTTTAATTATTCGTTTCACACACACCGACATCATTACACCACATGCCACAAAATATATTTGTGGGCAAAGAAAATTCACCTACATATCCGGTGGTTTAGCGATATTGGTCACGTACTTGGTACAACTGAGTAGAAAGGAATATCCCGCAAAGAGCAGAACTAGATGTCTACCCTTAGTACCTAAATCGCCACAAATTGTATGTTCGGATATGTAGTATATGGTGCAGCGTTTAAAATACTTCGAGTATTGTGAGGTACTAGTGTACACACGTGGGTTTGCGATGCGGCTTCTAATGGATTTACCATTTGAGCACTATGTCAAGTGTCAATGTTGATCTCTTTTATTGCATGTTTGTCGAATATGGTCTTTCAAGTTTGAAAAAGCATTTCACTATTGGAGGCTGAGGCGGTAGTTTGTGCTACTGTGTTCCATACATTTTGCTTAAACTGAATGAAATATGTATACAATGAGAATATATGCTGGAATACGCGAAAACACATACCATACAAGATAAAAGTACTGAAATTCGAGTAAAGCACATACGTAGGAAAGCATTGCAACCATACTTGTACTGCTAGTTGCCGTTGAAGTGACGATTATATATGATCGAAAAATACTCCGTGACAGTGGCCCTCGTGTAGAATACTTGCTTACCACAATGATATAGTTACAAATGTGCTAACACCATTTCTAATATGATATTAGCGAAATAAAACACAGACGAGAAAGAGTACGATTCCGGTCCGCAAGACAATTAACTATGAGCATACATGCTATTCGCATCAAATTCAATGAGCAAAAGATATCCACTTGTTGAAAGTATTTGCCAATAATTGCTCGTTGTTTAGCATCGGTTTTTATGGTGAGATGGTCAACTTCACTGTCGTTACCAATCGTGACGTGATGATTTCCTCTCGTTGGAGCTATAAGTGATACCTAATCGAAACAATACAAATTTTCTGCCTAGAACGATTCTGCCAAAATGGTCACCATCTTAAATTGTCGCCCATTTACGTAGAATAATGATTTGTATAATTTTTGTTTGTGTAACACTATCGCTGGGAGAAACACCTAACGGTGATTATAGGACACTATTTGCCGATCAGTACATACTCGACGAAATGCAATGTTGCTTTACTCCGAATCACCGATTGCAGAGTAGCGTATTTTTCAAACACATATCAATACGTATATACTACTAAAACACACAGATGTATATATATATATATCGTGACACATATACGAGAAATATGGTTAGGCTAGAGAGTTCGCTTAAAAAGTCTGCATATTTATGGAAAACAAATGCATGCCGAACGGAATGGAACATCAGTCAAGATGCAAGTATGATCGAAAGAGATATAGGTATCATCAGATAGAGATGGCCATTGACGATATCACACGCATTTGTTGCTTTATGACTCACCACGCGCGAATAGTAATTTAAACATTCGTGTCAGCCAGTCATACATTTTCGTCAAGTACTTGTTATT
>JAADXH010001289.1:0-12170 GCA_023337595.1 Globisporangium camurandrum | reverse complement strand
ATTGATTGTGATGGCAGTGACCGACAACGTAGATGCTCTGTGGATCAATCAAGCCGCCCAAAGCACCACGCGGGACTTGTGTCGGCCGCCATTGCATATATTGTGTGAGTCGCACATACCGACGTACGTGCGGTCGGCGCACAAGTGCGTACGAGGAAAGAGGAGGTCAAAGTAGGAGAGAGGATTTGTTAGTGGCGCATTCTCCTTTATGCACACTCGTGTGTGTGCATCTGCGACTATCAGCCTTTTCATTTGATCACTCACACATCGACATCCGTGTGACCAAACACGTACGTATGCCTACTGTGTGCGCGCACCACTTCATTCAGGTGGCGACTCGATTTGACTGGACAAGCAGTGCTTCAACTGCCGATGTGTTGGTTTTTGGCTGGTCGTCAAGTCAGACAACAGCTGTGAATGGTGCTTGGGGTTAATCAAGTCGAGAGTGGTACTCAATGCGTCCATTTTGCAACACAGTCGGACGCTCGTGCGTGGCAGAATTCACGACGCTCACCCGACTGACTCCCATACGTAGAGCCTTGCGCAAACACTGCACACGTTCTGCTTGTGGCAGTCCGTACCATCGTGCGCTGCAGTGTAACGATCCATTATGGTTGCTAGCAATTGTGCCAATGATACAATACATACAAAATCACTAGCAATGGCACCACATGAACGTGCTTGTCGGCTACTACTGGCTACTGGCTACTGGCTACTGCTGCTACTGCTATTGCTGCTACTGCTGCTACTGTTACTTGGCTGGCTACTTACGAAGCTATGCGACTACTCTACAGACCGACGGGAACAACGGACTCGAAGGATGATGGTGCATCATATGAAAAAAGATGAAAAAGCGAAAACGAAAAGAGCGCGAGCCTGCACCGCAGCGCACGCGCGTCTCTACTCCTGCTGCAACTGTATGGACGCGGCTTCAATGCCCTGGAGCAGCTGCAGCGCCGTCGGTCGACACCGCGGGTCTGGGTGGAGGCACCCAAAGATGATCCACTGCGACACATTCGACATGGGCTGTGCGTTCGTGAGTTGTCCATTGTACGCTGTAATTTGTTGCTTTGCGTCGTCCAGCGAGCACTTGTCGCGACAGATCGGGTGTTTGCCCCACAGCATGAGGCAATAGACGACACCGACCATCCAAATGTCGGCTTTCTCGGCCGTCCCGCCACTTCCACGATGATGCGTCCGAAAGCACTCGGGCGGGAGGTACCGCAACGTCCCAACCGACGACGACGAAATCGGTTCGTGAACGTCGCGCGCCAAGTCAAAGTCCGTGAGTTGGACGCACTCGTCGTCGGTGATCAGAATGTTCGACGGTTTGATGTCGTAGTGCGCAATCTCTTTCTGTATGGATTGAATCAAATTGCAATACGTGTGTAAGAGAGAGAGAGAGAGAAAGAGAGACAGTTTGCGTACCTCGTTGTGCAAGTACGTGAGCGCACTGAGCAACTGACGGAGGACATTCAACGCCGACACTTCGTCAAACTGTTCGTAGATCTGATCGATGCAATTGCAATAGAGGCGCGTGTCAATCCATCTGTCCAGTAGACAGCAACGTCGTCTCTTCTCTCTCTCTCTAGACGTTCATCCATCCAAGCGAGGTCGCCATACAAACAGCTAACAGTGTCGTAAACGTACGTCCAGGAGCTGCTGCAAGTCCGTCTCGACGCTATCGACAGTGAACGCCGTGTACAACACCTGCCGATACTCGATCACGTGCGCTGCGCTACCGACTTTGACAATATTCGGGTGGTGCAAGCGCTACGACACACGACATAGCAGCAACATGCAGTGTGAGTAACAAGCGACAAGCGACGAGAGAGAGAGAGAGAGAAAGAGAAAGAGAAAAACGACGTACGCTGTGCGTAAAGTGTTCGTGCTGCGCGTGTTTGATCGACGTCGAGAGCTTCAGTGCGCAGCTCCGTTGGTTGTCAGCGTAGTCGACGACGGTCCAGACTTCGCCATTTCCGCCTTTGCCAAGCAACTGGACGAGTAAGAACCGATTTGCGAGGATCGGAGACATTGAGAACGCAGACGCTGATAGTAGAGAGAGAGAGAGAGAGAGAGAGAACAGGTCAGCGTGTCGTGAACTGTACGATACACTACAATACACTACACTACAATACGCACCCTTTTCGAGTCGCGTGAGCATCATCTCTTGCTTGTACTTTGTCTCGTCGCGCTACAAAAAGCGACAATTTAAGCAAACAACGTCCGTCAGTAACGGAACAACAGAACCAACAGAAACAACTTGTGCGTCCACGTACGCAGAACGCGCGGTACTCGTCTGCAAAGTGCGCTTTGCGGCCGTGGTACCACGCAGCGTCGCTGTCTGCCATGCCGTGTTTGAATGCCTACGAGCCGTCACATGCACACGCACAGAACAAAGAGATGGACGTCAGGACACAACAGCAGCAAATGAACAAACAAGCGAAACGCACTTCACGAAACGATGCGTCGTGGAACTTTTTTTCCAACATGATCGCTTCCCGACGCTTGCCAGTGTGGAAGATCAAGCGACTGGTGCGTGTGTGTGTAGCAATAAACAACAGTCAGCGTCAACAAGAGAGAGAGAGAGAGAGAGAGAGAGACGACGTACGTGTCGCGCTCTTCGAGCGTGCCCCACTGCGGTGCGTGCTGCTCGAGCGCAAAGTAGCGCTGGAAGACTTCGGCTTGGATGCTATGGCGCAGACGCTGGAATGTTTATCCACACAGCAATCAGTCAATTTGTCGTTCGATCTAAGCGCCCACAAACCGACAAAACGCACCTCCATGTCGTCGGCTTCGGTTTTCGTTGCGTTGTACGCGTACAGCGTCGGTGGCTGCAAGACCGTTGGGCCAAACGGACTCTTGCGGTTCACGTCGGCTTCGCACTCGCTCGCGTTCGTGCCGTACGTTGCTGGCATGTCCTCCGACAGCAACGATGCGTCACTGCCGCTGTCGTTGTCGTTGTCGTTGCTGCGAACTGGAAGCGCAAGTCGCGGGATTATAGGCGTCCGGCGGCCGGATCGGCTGTCTGCACGTACGAATGCCGCGCATCTGCTGCTGGAGTTTGTTGCAGCAGCGACTTCGACACCACACGGACGGATTGCAGCGACGCGCACCGGCGCAACTGGCTCGATTTTGAACTGCGTCGTGCTTTCGATCGGCGGTAGGTCCTCTGCGATTGACGAGAACTCGACGCGGACTGGCTCAATTTTGTCGATTTTGTCGATTGACGTGAACGCGACGGTTTGGTTTGCACGCGTGAAGTACGGCGACGCACTCGATGCGCTGCGCGTGACGCACGCTGCGAGCCCGTCGTCCATCATCGCGTTGCTGTCGACGTCACTCGGATGCATCGGTACGAACGTGACGCCGCTCGATGGCAATGACGTCGAGCGAAAGACGCCCATGTCGTCGTCGTCGTCGTCGAGCATCGGACTGCCGCCGTGGGTGACAAACATACACGCATCGCTGTTGTATGCGTTGGCGGCGCTGGCTGCTGTGTGGTGCGCCACTGCAAATACCGGAGTCGCCATGTTGACGAATGAATAAATGAATGAATGGATGATTGGATCGATTGATCGTTGGTTGGCGCGCTGTCGACGCCCGAGTGGAGGGGTGAAAGCGAGTTACTCCGCACCAGCACACGCGTGTCGGTGTTGACAAGCGACGATGCGGAAAGAGCTTGAAGTGGGATCAAGCGACCTCAACGTCAGCTCGATGCGACGCAAGAGCGTGGGTTTCTTGTGTGAGAAGAGCGAGCGCACGAGCAGTGCACAGGCAACGACGCAGTTGTCCACGATAGAGAGAGGCAAAGCAGTGTGGCGGATGCGACTAGTCGGCAGCTTGGCGGCGGACAACGCGTCGCTTCGAGAGGACGAGCAAGCGAGCGAGCGACCTGCGTTGCTTTCGTGTCGTTGCTTTCCTGTCGTCACCCGGTTGCTTTTTCAGTTCTCGCTTCTCAGCAGTAAGCAAGCTGTGCACGACGGCGCAAAAGAGGCAACAGCGTCGAGCGGTTGCTCCGTGAATGCGTGCGCCGTGCTTGTTGCTGTTGTTGTTGCGTGCCTGTTTGCCTTTGTTGTTACGTGTGGCTGTCCTTTCACATGAACCTCTGTTGCGTCATGCTGTTTCGCACAATCCCAACGAAAACTTGCGTGGTGTGCGTGACGAAGGAAACTCTCAAGCTGCCTATCGGACTTCAAGCGACACTCACTCTTGGAGAAGGATAGGCGATGCCCTTGGCACTGCGGCCTCTACATACAATTACCAAGTGTAGAGGCACGCTCTTGCTCTTGTTCTCAGAGAGGTCTCCTCCCCCGCATCAAGATGTAGCTATCGGCGACAAATAGCGATGTAGCTATCGGCGACAAATATAAATGAGACGGATCATCAGTCGATGCAAACGCAGCTCGTCGCTTTGACGTTTTGTTGCAGCCACACGGCGTTTGTTTTGTCTGTGTGTGTCGATTGAACTTATCCTGCTTTTTGTAGCACGACAATCGTGGTACACCGATTCGATACTCGAGGCAGGGTGGTAGAGAATCGAGTACCCGTAAAGCGTTTGTTTCCTTTGCTGTGTTTGTTTCGCCTAATTTGGCTTATTTTTAGAGCGTTTGTTTCGGGTACATATTTATGTGTTAAATGTAACGTGCAACTGTACTAATGTGCAGGCTAGCGTATTCATATTATTTAGTGTTATTTATAAGACGATTGTCTCCTGTCGCCATTATGTACCAATAACTACACAATGTGAAGCACAATACAGCATATTGTCGGACTATTGACACCATACATTCGTATACTTGCAACAATATTCGCATTGCATACGGCAATTGACTAAACACGATACGACAATTGACACAAAAGGCTCGCACATCGATACAGCGAACAACAAAGACCTCTTCATTCCCCAATTTGCACACATCACAACAACGGCGTCATGAGCTGGGCAGTCGCGATAGCGTCAATCGCGAACGGCGCAATGCCGTACGTCATCAGCAGGAACGACGCCGACGGTCTTTCTTGTACAACTTCTTGTACGTCTTCTTGATCTGCGTCAGCACGATGTGGTACCGCACGACGGCCGCACACAGCGACTCTGTAGCCAGCGACGATGCACGGCCTGGGCACGGACGAAGAGGGGTAGCGTGAAATTTGCAGAGATGGAGCCATGCTCTTAATGCGTTCTCAAAGCATATTCGCTCAATGGTTACTGTTCGACGACAAAGCCATGAGCAAAACTCGAAACGTTTTGTTCTCGTCAAAACAAGCAACACGTCTGTGCTACAGCTTCGATGCTACAAAGCTTCTGTGCTACAGCTTTTGTGCTACCGCTTCCAGTGCGGCGCATTGCACGAGTAACGTCGCTCTGACTCACTGACTAGTTTGATGACCTACCAGCAATCGAATCTGCAGCAGCGCGTTCTATTACAGCGACACACAGAGCGACTTGCCAAAAAGCCATGTCGCCGACGAGTGAATTGGGGTCTATGCTTTGCGAAACTCGCGCTGTTTGACATCGTCGTCAAACTGTTCGCATTTGAGCGAAATCGACATGTTGGACACATGTAACGGTGAGATCGGCAGCCAAGGGCCGTCGTAGTAGTGAGCTAGTTTTCATGTGCTTTCCTCTCTCGAGAACGGAATAAATACAAGAGTCCCACGCACAGGCACCGCAATGCACACGTACCCTTGGCCTTGGCGTCCTCTGCCTTGCATTGCATTGTAGTGATGCCGGCCGCCGTCGTACTGTCAACGAAAACGTCATTGTGTAAGCACAGGTCTGAACTTGATGCCTCCAAAAAAACGAGGTGTTGTTTGTGTGACAACTTGCGCATTCTCTCCCACAAATCGCAAAAAATCGAGCGAGTTTTTGGAGTCGAACTGAATGTCGTTTCGCGTTTGGGCAACGTACTCGTTCTCAGCGATAGTGCCAACGATGTAGACAGAACACACCACTTGCAAATCTGCCAACCTTCACACACTCGAAGCACCGTACGTGCATAAGCATTCCGTAGCATGGCGCTCGCTGGCTACCTCGTGCTCAACAACGTGCGCGCTGCGTTTGTCGAGATCCACACCGGCGTGCTCGTCTGCACGCCACAGTTGCGCAAGACGCGACTGCCACCAGCACCGGCGTCGTCGCAGCTCTTCCAGCCACCACCCGTGAGCTGCTGCAACAACAGCATCGCTAACGACAACAACAACAACAACAACGTTGCAGACGACTGCATGGATCCACTGCGCCTCAGCACTTCGTCAACCGACAGCACAGCCACGAACATGAGCTGCTCAGACGCTGGCAGCGACGACCTGCCGACTGGCAACACCAACAATCACATCAACGAGCAGTTCGCGCTGCCACTGCTCGCACGCCGCTGCATGCTCACGAAACACAGCAGCGTTGTATGTCGCCACAAGCCGATGCGCGGCGGCAGCGACTGCAACCGCTACACCATGAACACCATCACGCACGACAACAATAACGACAATGATGACAACGACAATAGCGAGCCAGCGATGAGCCACTGTGGCCGTGCGCGCGTCGTGCAGCTCAGTGGCCTCGTGGTCGAAGTGCTCGACGCGGAGCACGAGCTCGACACGCCACTGTCGTATCCGTTCTCGTTCCAAGTCAATACGTACACACCGTCGAAGCGCGACGCAGACAACAACATCGTCGCGGGCAGCAGCGAGCGCGTCGAGTCGCTCGTGCTGTCGGCCGTCGACGCGCGCGCGAAGGCGCTGTGGGTCAAGCGCATTCGTCTGTGGAACCGCTACGGCTGGCGCGACACGGAGTTTGTGCACGCGGACGACAGCGACTACTTTACGCTCCAAGCGCGGCTGCTGACCGACGCGCCGCACCAGAGCTACAGTGCTGCATTGTCGCAGAGAACACCGGTGTACGATAGCGTCAACACCAACCAGCGCGACAACGACAGCTGTAGCATTGTCGCATCCTCGACGCATCGACCGACGCGGCGACGGTTCTACCGCGCACCGCTACCGACGAGCGGCCTCGGGTTGCTCGTGCCGCCATAGTAGGACAGTCGTAGAGAGCCACGTAGTAATCCTATAGTAACGTCCTCCAATCATGCGACATGTTGGTATTGGATACAATCGCATTTCTATTCGGTTTTGGATTCACTTACGCAATAGGCAACTGGACTGGCTACGGCAATCCCTACAAACGAGTTTATTCGCTTATGTACGCAGCTCACGATCCACTTGTGATTGTTTAGTTCACAGCGTCACAGTATGTTCGTCGTCTGGCAACAGCCGCGCACTTGATTTTGTAGTCGATGATGTCGACGACAGTGGTGCAGGTGGAACAATTCCTACTGCAAGTGGCGATGACGATGCCGACGACGCGAGCTTCTCGAGCCGCAAGCGATCGCGGCGCGTGGTTGTTGTTGATGTCGATGGTGTCGCTGCTGCTGTCGCTGCTTTGAGCGACTTGGTCGTGTGTGGGTGCCGCAGCGCAGCCCCACACACGCGACAAAAGTTTGCATCGTCCTGGTGCATGCGGCGGTAGCACCGCGTGCACTCGATCGTCTCGGTGAGTGCGTCCAGCGAACTCGATTGGCTCAGGACAAGTGGACATGCGATGATGCCGTAGCCGACAAACATCACGACTGTTGCGAGCATGCGACCTAGAATTGTCTGCGGAGAGATGTCACCATATCCGACAGTCGTGATCGTCACGACGGCCCAGTACAAACTGATGGGAATATTGGAAAAGTCATTCCGGTCGCCTTCGATCAAGTACATCGCACACCCAATGACCAAAATCAGCGTAAACAATCCGACGAGGAACACGAGGATCCGGCGTTTGTTCGACTGGATGTTGTCGCTCAAAGCAGCACTCGCATCGACGAAGCGCGCGAGCCGCAAGATCCGAAATACGCGCATGACGCGAAAGATCCGAAGCACTGCGAGGTGCATGAGCGGCCGCGCATCGGGGAGCACCATGCCTACAGGAAACGCACGCGCAATGCGGATAAAAATGAGGCGAAATGCGAATATAAGTGAGTTAAAATGCAGAGAAGCGAAAGATATGCGGATATAAACGAAAGATATGCAAACATAAACGAATGCAAAGCGGATGTTAGTGAAACATGTGATGCCGCCAGATTGCACATTGAATACACCAGTAGGATACACCAGACAGACAAATACATAGACAGACAAACGAACCAAGGTACGACGGCACGAGTGCGCACAAGTCGATGATGCCGAGCATACTGAGCATAAACTTGCGCGGTTGGCGCAAACACGCGACGCGGAGCGCATATTCGATCGAGAAGACGATCGTGAAGAAGATCTCGAGCAGCAGCAAGTACTCACCAATGTCCTCACTACGCATCATTCAATGCAACCAAACGATGCTTGCGTGAGCACAAGTGATAGAGAGAACGACGTCCAACACACGGACGCACCGAATCGTTTTGACGCTGTCGAGCACCGCTGCAGGCGCCAATGAAACACACACTCATCAGCTTTTCGTATGCTGTCACGGCCAGAGCGAGCACACAACGAGACACACAAACGCACCACACGCAATGCTGAGGGAGACCATGATGAGCAGCATGAGCGCAACGCGCTGCCCCGTCGGCGTGCTGCTCTGGAACAGGATCTGGTACGAGTGTTCCCAGTTCAGCTTTGGGCCGCCCTGGATCTCGCGGTCAACTGCGATGCCGTTCACGCGGAAGCGCGCGTCGGCCATCCCGTCGCTGCCTTGCTGCAGCGTGCGCGGCTTGCCTTCCGAGTCGTACATGTCACTGTCGTCTGCAAACGTCTCGTCGTCGTGGTACGGATTCAGATCAATGTCCGCGACGACCGGCAAACGTCGATGCTGGTGCTGGTGGTGGCGATGTGGACTGCTGCTGCCACCGCCAGCCGCCTTCCGGTCGCGGCCGCGCGGACTGAGCCCTGTCATGGGGTTGTCGGCCGCAAACTCACTCGGACTGACGTCGACGACGCTCGACGACTCCACGTGCGCATACCGTTCCTTGTTGCGATCGTCCTTCATGTGCAGCATTGCGAGCACGCAATGTAGCTGAGCTGATACCGGTGGCGCGGCACGAATTCACACGTCACAAAGTTGTGTTGCGCTCTTTCCGCATATCCTTCACTGATAATTGTCACTATCAGCCGGTTTTAGTAGTGTGTATTAGAGTTGAGATGTATATTTTTGTTATAACATCGATTTAGAAATTATTGATCTCGTTCAAATGTGCTGAAAAACCTTGTATGATTGTTTCACTAATATGTTCGTTATTAACTCACTCTATTAGGTGACTGCTTTACTACAGAAGTTACCTTTTTGTAAGATTTGGCTCGGAACTGCATTTACGTGAAACGTAAGGTTTGTTTGCCAACTATTTCTGTCAAAAGCGAGACGAATCTTTGTTTATAACATCAATTTAGGATTTGCTATATTTTCAAGAGTTTGCTAAGCCGATTAGTGAATGGAAATCACAAAAATGTTCAATTTTTTTTTCAGATGTTTAACATGTAATACATAATGTTATCAAAGAAAACATAGGTAAAACATACAAAGCATTGAGTACATTATTGATAAGGCAACAACAATTTTGCGCCGTGTGTTGCATCAAGTATGGCTGTCCGCATTACATTTCCCATTGAACTTACGGCATAAAACGTTCGACCAACGATTCTTGGACATACTTTAAATATCATAGGGCCACATTAGCAAGATAGAACATATTTATGGTTTCTACTGGCGTCGTTCGCTACTCAAACTCCAAAATGTGGTGATTTATCCACCAAGAGTGGTGGTGTCGGTGAAACGTATTAAAAAGGAACATATGGACATGCAATATGAATCATGCATGTGATAGTATTGTCAGAATTTTTATTAGGAAGCGATATCGCACTGAACGTATTAAAGTTGCATCGCATTAAATTATATCATCACTGCTATCGAAGTTGAATTTTCGATCAACTGTGATTGTGGTATACTCGTTTCACCAAAACCCACGCAGAACATTGATTGTTATCATTGAATGTAAATGCTATGACGTGTTAAATTCGACATAATATAAACTAAATTGAAAAGACAGATATGTATTGTCTTAAGCACCAGAAACTTTAAGAGTGTAAGAGAGAGAGGCTTCGAGGGATACCGACTTCTAAATATAAATAGGTAAAATAAAAAGATAAAAGTAAGAGGTTTATATTTGTTACTGATCCCTTATGCTCTATTACATCATTGCTTCTTGCAACTATCTTACGTTACGTTCTTACGTTTTATAAAACTCCAACTGCATTTTTGACGGCGATTTTCGATGGTCATTTCGTCAACTCTTGTAGATTCTTTTTATCTAGCGTGTCTGACTGTTGCACAGCATTTGCACCACGGCGAGCCACAGCAATCATCGTCGAACCCAGACTATACACGCCCAGTGACTCGACGTTGGTCGAGAAGCCTCTCGCTGTTAGGTTGGCACTCGCTGCAACTACGACGAAGTTGTCGATAATGACCATCTTCATGTGCATGAGGATTGGCGAGACTACTACATAAACATGCTTGCTCGGTGGATCTGCCTCGAGGCTGATCGCGCCATTGTCCAGAAACCGAACGGCCTCGCACAACCGCATCACCTTGTCGAGTCAGCTTGCGTGTGACAGTACAATGTAAACGTGCGATCAACGGTGCATCCTTCTATACTTGATCAATGCGCTTATAACAAGGAACGACGTCTAGCAAAATGTAGTAATGAAGATCGTAGAAGCGCCTCATCCATGGAAAACAAATAACACACGAGTGCTCTCATGGAATCGCTGTTTTGTCTTGCTTCAATGTAGCTGTGCGTCCGTGCCGCTTGTGCTGTTGCCGTTGCACTTTTGGCGACAATTTTCTCTGCTTCGTGGGCCTTTTCCACCTTGTGCAAAAGCTTGCGACAGTAGGTGTAGCACGTGTTGTGGTCGAGACCGATCATGGCCTTGAACCACGTCCACGAAGTCGCCGCGCCCGAAAGTTTAAGTAACGTGCCACGTTAGACCGCTTGGAGTCGCATGATCGCGTCCTTGCTCGTCGCTTTCTTTGCTGGCATGTTCGTGGCGCTTTGGAGCCCGCTATTTGATATTGTTTGTGTGTTGTGTTGTGTTGTGAATGAAATACAAAGCATAAATACATTCTAATATGATGTATTGTGATTTGTGAACTTTTAAACAAACTATGATGCCCCGACTGTAGGTAGTGAAAAGTTATTGGTCTTTATTCGCCACGAAACACCAAGATTATTGGTCGATAGTGTGCAAGAAAGCCAAAATTTGCCTAGACACAGATCTGGTGTAAATGTGATTAACTTTGATCACACGTCACGAATATGTGTCTTGCTGTCTTTCCGCAAATCCTTCACTGATATTTCCTTTATTCGTTGGGTCTATTAGAGCGCGTGGCAAATCTTACTTCAACTCTATAATTGTTGGTCTCGCACAAATGCGATGTAAATCCTTGAGTGAATATAGTCCTAATGTTCTGTTTTCGCGACGCAATTTTTCCACTTAATAATGTTTATTGGTATTGTTACATCATTTAAGTATGTATTCGTTTAATACCTTTACCAAAAACAAAACCACTAACATGTAGAGAGCACTTAAATAGAAGGTGCTGAATGATACACTGTAATTCGTACTATTATATATTGTAGCTTAATTTGCTCTATTAAATTTCAACCTATTTTCAGCACCTTCGAAGCAGCGAAATGTTAGTCGAAACATTAAATATTCGTGTTAACTTGGCGTTGACGCTTTCTTTGACAACAAATATATCGTTTACATTTGCTATTGTGAGTTGCGTCGCCGACAAAATATTTTATTCATATATATAGTTGAACGCTGGTAATTACCGTCACGATTTTTGCTCCGTAGCTTTTTGGATATACGTGATTATCTAAATGATCGCATAATGGTGAGCATCTTAGTTATTTGTGGTCTAACCATTTTTGTAGTTCAAGTCACAACATATGATAGAATACTACGAAGCTGAAATAGGTAGTGCAATGGGTCATTACATGGATGTCGATATGTGTGGTACACATCACATCATAGTGCCCATAGGTGGCAGTTACCGTTATGATACCGGTAATACCTCCGCCTCCATGTTCACTGATGACGTCATTGTTTGATGTCACAGGACATGTAGTAAT
>JAADXH010001288.1:0-12178 GCA_023337595.1 Globisporangium camurandrum | reverse complement strand
TCTGAAGTTATGAAAAGTGCTCTAGAATGCTCAGATTGACAGAAACCACATATCTAAACAGCATCAATCAAATCGCAGCCGTTCAAAAGTTACTTATCAAAACGTGGGTGGTTTTAAGTTTTTGACCGGGGGTGTATGTATGCATTGCCTAAAGTGCTGTTGCTGTTTCTCCTTGCCTCCCTTCTTACCGTCTCGATGCAGTGCGACACACAAAAGTAACACCTGAATGTGGCTTGCTTGTTGGAATTGCGTTCTCCTGTCTGTTTACCGCAAACACAAACAAACAGAGTCAAGTGTTTCAATCCAAACAAGGCATTCGGCTTCAATCCACGCCAGTCGAAGCACCAGAATCGCATTTACGCCGCGACGCCAGAATCGCAATTGAGCCGAAGCACCAACAACTACAAAGTAGCCCCATCATGTGCCCCACGCCTGCCGCACTGATCACCGACCCCGCGACGTGCGCGTCGCTCAGCGACTTTGGCATGCACCACATTGCTCTGCAATTGGACGTCAACATGCATGCGCGTCGCATCACAGGAGTTGCCGAGCTGCACGTTAGGCGGGCGCCATCGAGCTCACGCGCACCGATGCAGCTGAAGCTCGACGTGTTTCACCTGCAGATTCATTCCGTGCGCGTGCAAACCGCTACGAGTGCGCACATGGACGCCGAATGGCGCGTCCAGCCGTTTACGGTGTTTGGTGACGCACTCGTGATCGAGCTGCCAACCACATTGTCGGACGCAAGCGACTTTGTCGTGACGGTCGCGTACCACACCGACGTCGACAGTCCAGGCGTGTGCTGGCTCACAGCCGAGCAGACAGCAGGCAAGAAACTACCATTCGTGTACACGCAGGGCCAAGAGGTCCTGAACCGCAGCTTCTTTCCGTGCATCGACTCGCCGTCCGTGCGCATCACGTACACGGCAGCAGTGACTGTGCCGGCAGAGCTCGTGTGCGTCATGAGCGCCAAGCGCATCAGTGTCACCGACGCACCAGCTGCTGTTGGTTCCAATTGCAGCAACGCAGCGCTAGCAGCGCGCAGGCAGTTCACATTTGCGATGCAGCAGTCGATTCCTGTGTACCTCGTCGCGATGGCGGTTGGCGACCTCGTGTCTGCGGACGTCGGTCCACGCTCGAGCGTCTGGACTGAACCGAGTATGCTCGAAGCCTCGACGCGGGAGTTTGCCAACGTAATTGAGACGTATTTGCAGGCGGGCGAAGCGCTGTTTGGCGCGTACGAGTGGGAGCGCTACGACGTGCTCGTCATGCCGCCGTCGTTCCCATATGGCGGCATGGAGAACCCACGGCTGACGTTCGTGTCGCCATCGTTGATTGCAGGCGACCAGTCGCTCTCGAGTGGTGCGTGCGTCAATGGAGCTATGCTTAATAACCGAGTCACTGCCTCTGACAACTCTCTCTCTCTTTTACTGTTGTTTGCTGTAGTGATTGCGCATGAAATTGCCCATTCGTGGTACGTATTTTAGTTGTCTCCTATCGTATAAGGCCCTGTGACTGGCTCTATTGCATAGACTGAGTGGCAACATCTCGTAGGTTTGGAAACCTCGTCACGAACGCATCGTGGAGCGACTTTTTCCTCAACGAAGGCTTCACAATGTACGCCGAACGGCGGATCACGGAAGTCGTTCACGGCAGGTGCGCTGCTGCCTTCAAACGTCTCACTCCTGATGTCCGCGCGTCACTCACACGCTTGCTATGTCATTGTATTGTATACAATGTAGAGCGCTCATGTGTCTGAACGCGAAGCTCGGAGAAGCGCTGTTGCGGGAAGAGATCGCGTCGTTGGGCGACGACTCGCCGCTCACGCGCTTGCGCGTGCCACTCGACGATGGGATTGACCCTGGCGACTGCTACAACCAGTGCGCGTACGAGAAAGGCTACGCGTTTGTGAGCTACTTGCGGTCGCTCGTGGGCTCCGACGCGGTGCGTTTTGCGTGTGAAACGTGTTAGCGGATAGATGGATCAGAAGCGACTGACGACTTCTCTTACTACCAACAGGCGTTCGATGCGTTCTTGCGCTCGTACTGCGCGCACTTTCGCTTCCAGTCGATCGCCGCTGAGCACATGACGCAGTTCTTTGTCGCGTCGTTCCCGTTGCTTGCCGATGGCGCCGAACTTCTCGGTCCGATCTCATTTGCGACGTGGCTCCACGCACCTGGCGCACCGCACTTTACGTCGGATCTCTCGGACGCCAGTGCGATCACGACGTGCTGCGAAGCGCTTGCAACCGACTGGGCAGCGTTAGCGTCACCATCGACCACAACGCTACAAGTGCCTGCGAGCGTCGTGGCGCGAACAGCGGACGCAATGACGTGGCCCGTGTTCCAACTGCTGTACTTTCTCGACTGCTGCATCACGGCGCCATTTGCGTCAAACGTATCGGTGCTGTGTGCGCTCGGCGATTCGCTGGCGCTCGATGCGTCGCACAATAGCGAAGTCCAGTTCCGCTGGTGTCAAGTGCTGATTACAAACACCGTCGTTGCAAAACTGGATGTCGTCGATGCGTTTCTGCAGTGTCAAGGGAAACAAAAGTTCCAGATCCCGATCTTCCGGCTGCTCTCGACAAGTGCAAACAGTACAATGCGTGCGTTTGCGACTGACGTCTACGCACGCACACGTGCGTCGCTCCATGTGATGGTGCGCGACCGCATTGAAGCGCTGCTGCGCGTGATGGTCCCACCAACAGCGACAGCGTAGATGGCACGTTAGAGAATCGAACAGACAATAGCGGTGACAACTACTTGTGCTTCATCACACAAGCAAAACTTGACTTCAACGTACTTACGTACATCGTATCGTCCAGTGGATTCTTTTCTGGCGCGTCAGTGAGTGAATCCAGCTGTAGTTGCTGTGCAGATTGCGAGCAAGAGTGCGAGAGACGATTGTTTATTGAATATATTTCCTATATTGCCAAACACAAAAATTGAGCTCGTTTTTCAAACTACAGTACCGCAATCAACTCGCGTGACAAGAATCAACAAGTGTCGATACCGCATTGTCTGTACGTGTACGTTCGGACAACGGCGTTACTCGATTGCTTGTAGCTTCATGACTGCGTGTGTATGTACGTTTGTGACTCACTCTCTCACGTGCTAATATGCAACCAGCCACGCAAAGTGCAGCGAGCGTGCAAGAGCGACAATGCGACCGTCGCACGCAACGGACGAGTTGTTTGTCGCATCGAGCAGCTCCGAGAGCGACACTGACGCCAGACGCTCGACCGATCGTCGTCGTCGGCGCTTGCGGCAACACCCTGCAGCAACACGCACCACACACGAAATGCATGGCAAGCGCCGTCATAGCGCAATCGACGACGAGCGCGTTACCACAACAGCACCGACTATTATCGTACTCGACAGCGACAGTGACAGCGACGATCGTCCAGCTATAGAAACACCCGTACTACCATCATCATCCGCTTCTACGATACAGTGGGAGTGCACCATGTGCACGTACGTAAACGAACACGCAAGCACTCTGTGCGACGTCTGCACGAGTCCGTGTCCAACGCGTCCGCTGCGCAGCATGACGCAGTGGCTCACACCAGCTACAGCTACTGCTGCATCTTCGAAACCGGCGACAGCAGTGCATAAAGAGAAGCAGTCCAAACCAATCGTTCCACCGCGCTCGACCCTGTCGCTGTTTGACAGCATCGACGACCGCAGCGGCGACTCGAAACGCAACCGCAGCGCTTTGCACGCCACTGATGCGTCCCAGCGCTTTTCATCGATGCCGCTATCAGCAACTGCAGGCGCGACGGCGCTCTGGATCGACGTGTATGCGCCAACGACCGTTGACGACCTGTGCGTGAACAAGAAGAAGCTCGACGAACTCGCTGCGTGGCTCCGCGCTGCTACAAATAGCGTAGTGCCAGCCAGTGGTGTTCACCCTCGGCCACGTTTGCTGTTTCTATGCGGCCCGCCGGGTTGTGGCAAGTCAACGGCCGTGCGCTGCCTCGCTACGCACCAGCGCATCACACTCCGCGAGTGGCGCGACAGCAGCGCTGCCGGCCGTCTGAGCTTTGATCGGATGCTACCCGAGCAGTTTTGGCTCCAGCAACAGACGAGCGTCGATGACTTTGTGGACTTTCTCACACGTTCGACGACGTACGCTGCGTTGCCGCTTGTCGTAGAGACAACAACGCGCCGCAAGCGTCGACTGCCACCATCGACGCCTGCAGTAGCACCCACACAACCACAACCACAGCTCGTGCTGCTTGAGAGCTGGCCGCAGAGCTGGACAGTGACTGACGGGACGACCGACGACCGCGTCCAGCGCGCGTTTCAGCGCATTGTCGATCCCGCAAGTCCACCGCCGCAGTTCCCCGTCGTCTGTATCTTTAGCGACGTGCGCGAGAGCAAAGTCGATGTCAAGCACCTCGCGAAGCGCTTCTCGCAAGCAGTCGTCCACTCACCGTTTACGACTGTGATGCACTTGAACAGCGTCACGACTGGTGCGTTTGCTTTGCTGTAGAAAACGCAAGGCTTTAGGCTTTGTGGCTTCGAAGGGCGGCCAGTCAGTCGAGATGCCGACCTAACGCTATCTCTCTCTTTCTCTCTCTCTCTCTCTCTCTCTGTTGATTGAATGCCTGCAGCTCAGCTCAAGAAGCAGCTCGTGCGCATTGCAAGCGCTGAGCGCTGTAGCCTAAGCACAGCGACACTCCACGACGTCGTCGAGTCAAGCAATGGCGACTTGCGCCATGCTATCCACACGCTCCAGGTCGTCGCACATCGTAGCAGCGGCAACTCGTTAAGATTGACGCAGCAGCAACAACCTGTGGATCGCACAAAGCGACCGCGTGCGTCTACAACTATGACTGCTGCGGCTGTCGCTACGCTGCGCAGTCGGTTGGATGCTGTCGCAACGAACGACGTGGACGTTAAGAATGACGACGGCGATGATCCGCATGGCGTGACGCGCGATGCGTTCCTGTCGGACTTTCACATCGTGGGGAAGATCCTCCATAGCAAGATGCTCCAGACAGCGACAACAGCAACAACAGCAGCGACGGCAAAGCGCAGCAACGATACAACGAGTCGCACGGTCACGTCAACAAATCCACTTTCAATTATGGAACGCGTCGTTGAAGCGTCTGGAATGTCGCTCGATCGTGTGCTGGAGCTCGTTCATGCAAACTTTGTCCCGTACTTTTCGGACATCGACGACCTCAGCGACGCTTTTGAATTGCTCAGCATGACGGAGACGATGCTCGCGGAGTCGTACAAAGGCAACACGAGCCAAGAGGTGCGATGGACAGATACATGAGGCGGCGGTTCATAGACATCGCCTGCTGCTGCGTTCATTTGTACTCACCTCTCTCTCTCTCTCTGTGTTTCTATCGATAGGCGTTCAAGCGCGTCCGAAACGTCGCGCAAGCGATCCTTGTGCGCAGCATCGCACTCACGAACGCTCATCCTGCACCATCGGCGTTTCGCCCGATTGCTGGTGCGCGGGGCTTTGCGACGCGCCAGCACGCAGCGCAGAAAAAAGACGCCGTGCTGCGCGTTGCAGCTGCTGCGATCGATGCAAACAACAGCAGCAACAGCAGTGATGCGAGCGTCTACTACGTCTGTGCAGGCGACACGTACGCACTTGACGTCGAACCGTTCCTTGGCCGCCTGAGCGACCGCATGCTACGCAGCACGAGTCTTCCATACGGCAGTGCCGTCACTCCTTCTACTGCTGCTGGTACAAGTTTAAACGTTCTGCAACAAGTCGATGATGATGAGATTGAAAGCGACGACGACAATGACGACGACAGTAGCAACGGATGGGGGCGATTCGGTTCGAGTCGATAGAGTTGGAGGAGGAACAATAAGTAGCAACAGGACTTTCGTCTCTATTTCATTGATTGCTGATTGGCTCTTTGCTTGGATTGTGTGGCGGCGCTCAAAACACGACAAGGAACAGAAAGATCACGAGTAGGAGCACGACAAAGATCTTGAGGATCAGTGCACGATTCCCTCGCTGCATGTTGAACAACTGGAGCAACTCGCTCTCGCCCGCACGGACGTTCTCGCCACTGGTGTCAATCGCCACGTGGCGTCAGTCGTAGAGTCAGGCACACAGCAACGCGTGTCAGTTCGATTAATAGTGATACCAATCGAGAGCCAGTTTCAACAGCACAAACGTACGCAATGTCCATGTGGTCGTCAATGCGCTCGATGACTTGGCCTTGATCTGCGACCATCGTCGCCATGCGCGTGTACATGCCCGAGATCTACGCGCAGCATCGTCGTCGTACGCCAGAAGAGCATAACAGTGAGAGACTGTTTGTCTCATAATCAGCCAGCCACGCAGCCACGCACCTCGACGATCGTGCTTTCGACGTGCTGTGCGTTCTGCAGCCGCGCTTGTGCGTCCTGCCGTGCGTGGTACTGCATTGCTTGCTGTGCGCTGCTGCTGCTGTTTGCGCCGCCGCTACCGAGCGCAGTCGTTTGTTGCTGCATGAACGGACTCGCACCGAGGTTTCCACCGCGTCGACGCAGACCGGCGCCAGGGCCAATCGATGGTTCTAGACAATGTGGATTCGCCAGTCAGCAGTTAGGCATGAAGTGAATCAGTTGCGCCTAATGACGGCGATGACGATAGCGCATTCCCATAGAGACAATGACGCGAAAACGCACCGGTTGCTTGTCGACTGAATGGATTCGGAGGCGCTGCTGCGGACGTGCCATTTGCTTGCAGCGACGTTGGATCGCTACTGTTGTTGCTGTTGTTGTTGTTGTTATGGAGCAGTGGCTGCCGTGCAGGATCACTCGGTCGCGATGGTGACAGTGCAGATGGCGGCGACAGTGCTGGCGCAGGCGTCGTACGCGCAAACAGCGGCGCGTTCAAGTGGATCATCGGACTTGCGCCACCGTGTGAGAACTTGCTGCGACGCGAACTGCGCTCTTTGATCGCTGCTGTGTGCTGCTGGAGCGCGTGCTGTGGATAGAGGATGACGCATGCGTCCACACATACACAATCAACAGTATACAGCGTGTTGTAGACGCAGCGAGTCTGTCAGTGTGTTGTTGCATATGGGCTACACGCACGCCACAGGACAAAAACGTGCGCTAGGCATGCACAATCGGCAGGACGTACGTGGAATTGCGTGACACTCTTGGCGCATCGCGCTTTCAAAGACGAGCAGATGATCGTAAAGTGTGCTTGGTGGTGCTGCTGATGCCGCCCGCGCTGCGACGCAACCGCTTGTTGGAACTGCGTGATGTTCTGCTCGATCGCACCGAGTTCGCGCTTGAGCACGTCAGTGAGCGTCGCGATCTGTGCGCTCGGGTCGTCACCGATGATCGCCTTCTTGTTCACGAGCTCGTGCAGGTCACGTAGAAAGAGCTCCTGCTGGCGCAGCTGGTCGGAAATCTGCTGCGCGCGCCGCGCGTCGAGCGACAGCGGTCGGTGCGTCTGCACTTTGCGCCGCGCACCCGTGTCAAAGAGCACCGAGATGTTGACAAAGTCGCTCGTGCGGTCCATGCTGCTGCTGTAGTTGCTGCGTGTCGTGAGAAACAAAAGCGAAGACACAAGACACGTTCACTTACGCAATATGAAGACGATCGATGTTGTCAATCACACGGGAGCAAAATCGGTCACACTAGTCCAGTCGGGTACAATTGTCACATTTTGGTATTTACACATTACCTCCACTCTCCTCACACCTCTTCTTGCTACTCTACACTCTATATTCACGCATTCTGCGTCCCTACTCACTTCTTTACATTCACGACGCGTCAGAGCCACTCGCAGCAGCGTTACTGGTACTCACAGTGACAGCCGCAGCTGCTGACTTGCGGATCGCCGAATCGTACTCGCGCCGCCGCGCAAAGCTGCTGTTCTTGAGCTTGTCGGCGACAGCAGGAGTCGCAGCAACAGTCGACACAGCGCTGTCTGTTGTTGCAGCGGCACCCGTCGTTACTTGTGCGTGCTCGAGTTCCTTTTGGTCAATGAGCATCCCGAGGCGGCACTTCTTCGGCGTGTTCGTCACACCGGACGACGGCTGCTTTGCGAGCGTGCGGCGCGGACTCGTGTGGGGGTGACTCGCACTACCACTGTGGCCGAGGGATACGACCGTCGGACTCGCACTCGTGCTTGCGCCACCCGCACCATTGAGCGACGCAGCAGCGGGTTCGTGCGCTTCGTGGAGCTTCTCGGGGCTCAAGACGGGCAGCTCGAGCAACAAGCTCATCTCGTGCCCGACCCAGCGCACGATGTACTCGCCATTGCGCTTGCGGTTCAGATCGCCCTGGAGCCGCCGCGTCGCCGCGTAGTGATGGCTGTAGCCGGCGTTCGGGCCGCTGCCGCCGCCACCGCCACTGCTGCTTCCATGCTTGCGCACGTGGCCGTCGCCGTCACGGAGCTTCTTCTCGAGGTTCGCGAGGCGCTGGTGGCAATTGAGCTGTCCCAACGCGTGTTGGAACCACTCGTAGAGCGTCAGCGCCTTCGTGAAGCAGTTGTGCGCGCCGCGCAAGTTGCCCTTGCGCGTGTGGATCATGCCGATCGCACTCAGCGCCGCGGCTTGGCCGATCTTGTCGCCAACGGCTTTGTACAGAATCAGCGCCATGCCAAACTGCGCTTTCGCTTCGTCAAACTTGGTCTCCGTAGTCAACAGAATGCCCATGAGCTTCCGCGTACTTGCTTCGCTCCGTGTGTCTTTGTGGTGCTTTGCCAAGTGGAGTGACTTGTTCGCAGCGTTCCACGCGCCGCGATGGCGACCCGAGAGGAACAGCGCGTGTGCAAAGAAGCACGCAACGTCAACTACGTAGCTCCCAATGCGGTCGTGCAGATGCTGTGTCGATGCTGCAGATGCCGTTGCTGTCGCATGGTGCGAACAGTCGACACTCAGCCCCGCAGGCGGTGCTGCTGCTGTGCTACTTGCGTTGGCGCTACTACTAGCAGCTGTCGCCGCCGACGCTTCGCGGTGCCACTCGTCCAATACGCGGACGTGCAAGTCCAGGACCATCCACAGATTCGATTCGTGCATGTCGAGGATCAAGTACGACGCACTCGAGCGCGCAGCGAGCGTACAGATGTGCTGAAAGACCCAGTAGCTGACTTTCCAAAAGTGCCGCGCGGTGTTGTACAAAAATAAGTCGCGGTCGCGCCGGCAGACGTTTGCCAACGCGTCGTGTTCGGTCGTCTCGCTGTCGTCAAACAACCCGAGGAGGCTCCGCGCGTAGCTCGTGATGAACGGGAACGTCGAGTACGACACGCACACGGCCATCAACTCTGCTTGGCTATCGAGGTGCTCGACGTGCTCCGCCAGTCGCGACGCTCGGCCGCTGCGCGTGAGTGTATTGAGCATGTGGCGATCTGCATGGCGATGTGCGCTGCTGCTGTTGGTTGTGCTCACATTGCTGCTGCTACTGCTCATGCTCGTGTCGTGGTCGAACGCGTCGCTCTTGCCACTTGACGCTGCGGTCAACGACGCGCTACTGCTGCCAGTGATATAGTCGCCGTACGACTTGAGCGCTGCAAGGAGCGGCTGGTCGTACCCGTCGCTGGCGCGCGATGTGCGAGAGCTGCCACTGCGTCGATGGCTGTTAGCGCTACTGCCACTCGTAGTGACACCCGTGACGCCGCCGCGCTTCGGGAGTCCACGGTTCGCGAGCACAAAGCCTGGGATGCGCGTGCGTTGGATGAGCGAGAACCGCAGCAGCGTCTCGACAAGCGCTTCCCACTGTGGACCCCACAGACTCTTGAAATCCGCGGGCATCGCACCTGCAGGCAAGAGTCCGAGCAGTGCGAAGAACCGCAATGCGTCTGGGCCGTGGTGCATCTTGACTTGTTCGAGCGACACGCCAAGCGACGTCACGAGCGTATTCACGGCGCTCCGGTCGTGTGCAGGGAGACCGACGACCTGGAGCTCGTTCACGCCCCTGCTAAGTACTGCGCGCGTCAGCTCCGACAGCGACCGGTCCTGCAATAGTGGCGCACACAGCGAGATCGCTTGCGGGTGGCCGTCGAGGAACGCCATGAGCGGATGCGCCGTGAGTGCGTCGAGCACGGACGCTACAGTGCGCGTTGTGGAGCTCGTGTCGCCCATGTCGCCGATCTCGGACAGCAGCAGCGGCCGCGGTGCCTGTTTGAGAAACAGATCTGCGGCATGAAAGTGCGACAGGCGATTGAGCGACACGACCTTTTCGTCAAAGCCTGCGAGGCCGCCGCCCATTGCTTGGCGCGCCGTGAGCAGCAGTGACACGTTCGGTGCGTTCTGGAGCAGATGCAACAGAAACTCGCGCACAGCAGACGGCTGCGCGTTCATTGGGTCCTCCATGTTGTCCAGCACGAGTAGCGCACGCTGGTCGGCGAGCGTCTGGTGCAACGCCTGCTCTTTCTCCCGCCCGCCGTCGGGAAACAACGTGCTCTTGATCGCCGACTCGAGCGCTTCAAGCGTCTGGACGTCCCGCAGCCGCACGAACGCGACGCCGTCTGGGAAACCATTGCGGTCTGCGACAAAGTGCGCAAACTTGACGGCGAGTGCGCTCTTCCCAATTCCCGGTGGCCCTCGAACAGTCACGAACCGATGCGCTACGACGAGCGTTGCGAGCGCATGAAGCTCCTGCTCGCGACCGACGAACGACTCGCTCACAGCCGGTAGTGTCTTTACGAACCGATTCGTCGGGCTCACGTCGACCCACTTGCCGACGGCAAGGTCCGCAAACACGCACTGCGTCGCGGCGGCCGTGCAGCCACAGCGTTTGGTAGATGCATCGACTTCGAGTGCTATCGGCTGCCCAAACGGCGGCTGCTGTTGCGACACAGCAGCGTCGGCGACAGCAGCAGTGATGCGTGGACACGTCTCCGTATGTAAGCTCGACGACTCGAGCAGCACAAACTTGTCGCCTTCGGTTGGCGGTAAGCGGAGCTCGGCGCTCACACGTGCGCGTGCGCTCTCGAACGCCTGGTGGACGCTCTTGCCGGCGAGCGCTGCATGGTAGAACGAGTGCGAGAACATCGCTGCGGCGTCGTCCAACACGCGATCGTCGCACCGGACGCACACGACGTGCGCAACACCTGCGTGGATAAACACTTCACCGACGGCGCGCGACTGACAGGACGACACGACGACGAGCTTGAGCGTTCCCCGCGACGAAGAAGGCGGCGGCGGCGGCAGCATCGAGACGCCATTGGCGCGAAGCGTTGCGTCGTCGTCGTTCTCGAGACTCTCGCTCGTGCGCGACCGCTGCAGCAGCGGGTGGTAGGTATTGTCAACGACATTGTCGCTCATGCCACTGGTGATGCTACCGCCGAGGATGCTGTGCAGCGTCGCGGCGTCTACGAGATGCGCAAGTCCACTCCCCTGCGTGTCTTCAAACACGAGGCAGTGGCGCTCGCCTGCGATCTGGCCGCCGTGACCACTAAAGTGCAGCGCTGTCACGCCGCGGTCGAGCACTTTGCGCAACGCATCGACAGTCGCCGGCGCGCGCATCGTGTGGAGCGACCGCTGGCTCTCAGCAAAGATCTTGGTCAAGTGGAGTTGCTCAAACGCGAGGTTGAGCGCTGGCACGGGTGCGAGTCGGCGCTGCGACTGCGATCGCTGACTGCTGCTGCTGCTACTCTTGCTGCTCTTGCTTGCGTCGAGCTGAAGCACAAACGGCAGTGCGTACAGCGTCGCAAGGTCGATCCACGTGTTGTGGATCCCGTACACGCTCGACGACTCGGTGAGCGTCGTGCAGTCCGAGAGCGTGTCGCTCTTGTCTTCTTCGTCCATGCCAACCACACCATTGGCGCCAGCTGCGTGTGTGCTGGACGGCGCAAGCAGCGGACCGTCGAGCACCGTGCGTGCGATGCGCTCGTTCGCTTCGGCAGCAGATTGTTTGTCCTGATGCTCGAGTTTCGTGGTGCTGCTGATGTCATTGTTGTTGTCGCCAAGTCGCACGTCAATAGTGCTATGTTGCGTTTCTTGCTGATTGTCAGTACAACTGAGCTGCTGCTTGGCGTGCATTAGAAGCTGTGCTTCGCGCCGGAGGCTCACAAGAAACGCGTGCGCATTGTCATCGCTGTCGTTGTCCACCGCCGGGAGATCGCTATTGCTTTCATTCTGTTGCTGCGGCTCGGTGGACTCGATGGTCTTGTCGTCGTACACACGCGGCTGTGCGAGACGCTCGACGAGAGCCCACAACGCTTGTTGGAGCTGCGCAGGCGTCATGGCAGCCGACAT
>JAADXH010001287.1:0-12184 GCA_023337595.1 Globisporangium camurandrum | reverse complement strand
GGTCATTTATATACATATAAATCAAGCCACACGTACACAACCAGTATCCAGTATCCAGTATCGGATTTTATTTTCCAACATCCGGTGCAACACTATCCTCTGTATTTACATTCATGCACTACCGTATTCCTCGTAAAGCTGGGCTTCACAGATGCTTGTAAATGGCGCTTCGGAAGGCGAGTGGATTTTATTCACCTCTTATGCTTTGTTTGTTGACAAGGTAGCAAAAATGAAATTCATGCAGCAGCAAAGTACATGTTTGTGAATGTGGACATGCATTGTTTGGTGGAAACGACTATTGCTCGTTGTTCTTTTCTTTTTACACATCCGAAATCCAACATCGACACAGAACATTCAGTATCCGAAATTTAATTTAATACATACTGTGGTATTAATGAATATTATATTTACATAATTATACAGATCCTCCATCGAGCAATACACATCCAGTATCAAGTACTGTATCTAAATCAGCATCCAGTATCCAGGCATCAGAAATCAAAATTGGCACTTGAACATAATATATATGCCTAAATGTAGACATTCGCAGTGGCACAACTAAACGAGAGATGTCATCGTGGATAAACTTCGCAAACAGCTACTCGAGTCACCCGTGAAGACATACATTCATAAGCAACTCCCATTCTTACTTTCTCACTCTTAACATTCTCGCTCTCTTTCTCTCTTACCCACGCTTTCTCTATCTCTCTCTATGTATATACGTGTATATACATAACTTCTTTTTCTTCTCTTACTTTATCTCTACATGTGTTTCCCTTTACTTCTCAATTTGTTGGCATTCTCTTGTCTATATCTTACAGATTTGGCAATCGAACGTGTTCTGCCCATTACCGGTAAGATACGGCGTTATGTTGTATACGTTCAATTTCCACTAGCGCTTGACTATCACACATCCATAACATTTTGCTGGGCATTCGATATAACCATTGTCTGTACTAGACGTCACCAATTTATGATCCCAATGTTTGCACGCTCGCGTTGCTGGTGTTGTGCTTTAGAATCCTGATTTTGCTATATCTTATGCTGCAATTCAACTGCCTTGGATAAAAATATCCAATTTTACTGGTTCTGTATTGCTTTAACTTTTATGTCTTTGAACATTGAAATCAAATGACATGCAACTTAATTCGGACCCAGACAATGGGATAGGATGTTATAACCATTCGTGTTCCCTTACATATTCTTTATAACTTATTAAATGCCATGTGACCCTACTCGTACATTGTTGTGAATACATATATAACCGACGTTATCTTGTCCATTCAGACAGTTGATATTGGAGTGCAACGCAAAGCCATTATACCAGTCAAATTGCTCATTCAAACGAAATGACAAACACTGGCTATTTTCTTGCGTTGTTCCAAATTCGCCAATACAAATTGACTGAGCAACTAGTTTTGACTGATCGTCGGCACTGTATTCCCTTCATGGATCGATGTCTTCATGAACAAGAATTTGGAGCTAAACATTTGGGTAACTAAAACTAAGTATTGTCTGGATGAACAAGTTGTCCAGATGAACAAGAGGATGCCGGTATGCAATTACTTAGTATTCTAAAAAAACGAACCCTTGTGCTACCTATATGCTGTATTGCTGCTGTATGTTGCACACTACTATTGTGTATTATCATAGAATTACATTAACTACATATTTTTGCATCAAATACTACTACATCGTCATTTAATGAAACGCGCTGTCACTAACAACTTCTTCTCCTGTTGTATACGAAACATTCGCCTTAAATTACAAACGCCAGTGCTTCTACTAAAGATCATGGTGACAGGTTGTTGCGATGACACTCAACCCGAATATTGGTCGATATTTAATACTCTAACATAAATACCTATTTACAGTTAAATTAATCGGATAAGTAACTATACTGAATCAAATGTATTAAACTGTATGCAACATATATACTCGATTTGCCTCATTGTTGCGCAGCCGTTGTCCGGTACTATTCTGCTCTAATCGATTATACCCCTTACAGTACAACTTCATATATGCAGCACGTCCATAAAGGTGGCAAATTGAGTAGCAATGGCTGATCCTACCTGCAAAAGCCCAGTCATTTTGGATAGATTTACCAGCAAGTATAATGTTATTCTCCGGGTATTTCCACATAAAATGCAGAAGCATTGATTTTGTTCGACACTAAAATAGACGTACTAATGCCGAGATGTCTACACAAATTCCATCTCAAGTGATTGATTTTCAGATGGCTAGTCGGATCGATTGACGATAAAAAGTAGCTTATCCCAATTGATTTGTCGCGCCAATCACTAATTACTAGTGTTTGCACGACGAGCGGAAAATTTATCGTGTCGACTTGATTAAACGTGTTGCAACACATGATCATGGCAAAATACGAGTTCGCTGAGTGAATACTGCTCACGATCGAACATCATTTTTATGGCAGTGAATAAAAATGAGCGGATGAAAACACAAGTGACATTACACATTCTCTCTCGATTTTGACGCCAGTCTTAAACTTAATAGTACATCAAAACGAGCGTATAAGCACGAGGTAGCGGATGTAAGCATACAAAAACATGGACCTATTTGGTATGACCTCATTTTGGAAATGACGTAATTTAGTAGTAGCCGTATTTTGAATTTGCACTGTTTAGGCCAGTTACAAAGCAGTAATGAGTTATTTACGTCAAATTGCATTCCATTTTACATATGAATTGAAACAGTCTAGTGTCTGTATGACATCGCATTTGATTGATATAAATGTTATACATGCATAGAGTCTGCGTTTGAATTGTTCTGTGGTGCTACTGCATTGTATTGGGTACGGCGTGTTGCAGGTAAAGCGCGTTACCTTATCTAAATGAGTTTGACGGAATTGCATCACCGGCATATAACACACAGTGTCACAGTACGTTTTTCACACTGTTTAAATGGCCAGAATGGGGATTCCAAATTCATAGCGTGTATAAACGTAAGACGTTAGTACATTATACCAACACAGTCACCCCTTGAAGGCCTGAAAATATATCACATTTACAAGGTCATATTTAGGGGTAAAATAGATAGCGAAACGACATAAGTAACTCGCAGTCACCCATTGATTGATGGCAACTGTGATAGATTACCTTTACAGTAACATATGTTCTTAATGCATTTTGTCAATAAGAAGTACTTATTGATATATGTTAAATGCATATACGCAGTGTCTACAAAAGCATGCATTACAATACACACTGTTAATACTGTTTATCGTTGATGGAATATTGTCGTAGTAAGCTTACATGTGTTTTTTACACTAATCATGATATATATACGATAAATTTACTTAGTTGCACATGTCGTCTCAAGCTAGTTTAGTAGAGCCAAACCGTATAATTTCTCTTTGTATAAAGTGTTGTAGTCATACAAGTAGAATTGCTATAAATAAATATATTCAGCGAAGACATTGTTGTGTTGAACAGAGACTTTATATACAACGCGTAATTATTTATCGATTTGATCTTCCATCAGTAACGTACAATAGCTCAAAGAATGTAGTTATCTATTCTCGAACTTGAATAATAAATAAATATTACAGAACTTCGAATTAACTGCCACGACAACCAGCATCAATGAGTGACAACGCGAATGATAGAACGAACAATATGGCATAAGATCTGTTTAACACACCATTGTGGTCATATCAAGTAAACACATGCACTAATGATATCGCATGAGTTTGTTTAATATTGATATCTAGTGTCATACCCGACATTCGCGCACTCTCGCAAAATAGGTTGTTTAGTAAGTTTTAAGGAGGGGCCGGACGTCATCATATCTATTATTGGGTTGGTGTTTGAGTCGGTTAATAATTGACTATTATACACCGCAACGACGTAGCACAAGGTAACCACATGCGCAACGCAGCCGGTCTTAGATATTATATGTTACCTTCGGGTGCACTGACAGCAAAATCACATGATTTGTAAAGGTATACTCAAATGCGTGTTGCGTTCATTATCAGTCAAACTAACAATAGACATGTAGACGAATATACGTTTCTCTACTCACCCAACGCTTAGCAACTGATGACTTCCATCTGCGGATACAGCGAACACCACGATCTCGCTTCGTAAGATCACAAGTTCATGGTGAACTCGTGATGTGATCACTGCACAAGGGTAACGAAGCAACGTTTATCAAGTTTTGCATTCGTCAGCAACGTCACTTGTCATACTTTTAAAACGTATTTTGCCTACTTGAATGGTATTCCGCAATTCTTCAATATGCGAATTCTGTAATACCTATATCAGCCGACATCGACTGCCTTTCTATATTTAATAATAGACCGTAGCTTTCAGAGATGCAGCCGCAAGGGTGTTAAATTGTGTTATTTATTTGGGTTACATCTCACATGACATTCAAGTTGCCATTCGCAGGAGTGTTGTACAACAGGGCTACGACAGAGCCGTAGGATATGATGTAAGCAATATGATATAGCTCACAATGGTATCATTTATATCATTGCATGGGTCATGCTGAAAAGTGATACAAGTAAGGTTCTGTATCACATCACTACGAATTTGGTTTAACTATGTCACAAATAATGATACTACTGATATTTGCCTAAAGAAGATACTTCCAAGTCACTGTTATTATTGCCACGGCAATACAAGCGCTGGTTGTGTTAATTTACTCAAGCATTGATAAATTTGATACTCGCATACGATATACATTTAGCTTTTGCAAGATGCTTTATTATTGGCCACTTACTCACTCAGTTAGACATTCTGACTAGTGTAATATTTAGACATTAACAATCATCAATAATAAAGTCAGCTGAACCACACATTTCGAATACATTTAGCTTTAGTATTTAGCATAGTCAAAATAGAATATAGCTGTTTGTGCAAGACATGCACAGACACCGAGCTAGAATCATTCAATACATTTAGACGTTTGCTTCCAACGACACTTTTTCACTTCATCTCACCTGTGCTGCGCAACTAGGGAACTCCCAGCCACAGGTACGAGTTTAGCAGGTTAGGCATAATCAAAGATATATCAGCATGTCGATTGTTGGCCGTTCAAGCAACAGATACTTGATCATGGTATAACGATGGACTGCAATGGCTTAAGTAAGGAGCACGGCAGTAGCGCGCGGACTACTTCTAATCATACATATTGAGCGTCTTTACCATCGCCGTAGCTCGAATGACTATCATATACTTTCATTGAGCCCGGCAACGTTGCTGTGGTATTGAGCGGTTTACACAGCTCATTACAATAGCCGCGGAGAGCTTACGAAATTGTTTTGACGCGCGGCTCGACAGCCCAAGCAGCATAACTCAATCCTGGCGCACATCGCAGCACTGTTGGATGCATCACGGCGGTGAAGTTCGAAACTCAGTTTAAATAACATCTGGTAGAAATCGTGTTATATAGAGCTTTGACAGCGTATTGTTTATTGGCTGAGCAAGAAGAGTTATACAAATGCGAGTGGGTCAGTTCGAGCAGACACGCACATGATCACGGTTTTACGAGCTTTGTTGATGTTGTCGTCATAAACAGTCTGTCCTACTTCTCTATGAGCAGCTTCATGTTGCTCACGTGCGTTTGCGCGGGTTGTTTACTGTGGATGCGTTTGACGCCGCCATTGGAATGGCATCGAAAATATCATGTTAATAGGGCAAGCTGTTTCGAGAGCGTGCGTTACCCGTTGTACTACAATAGACGTTGTCGGCAACTGACTTATCGATGCTTTGTGAAACTGTCAGGAAGGACAGGCCGTGTATGAAAACAAATAATGTGATGCCGAAACCAAAAGCAATTTTGCTGTGGGTGGGAAATCGGCCTCCGTCAACTTTTGTGACAATGGCAATGCGGACCTTATGAGAGTTAGAAACATTACCAACAAGCGTTTAAGCAGGCCTGCCTGGTGGTGACGCGCCGAAGAAAACCTGTTTGCTTTTGTATGCTGTGTCTGAGACCGTTTATTGCACAGCATACACGTTGGTACCAACGATATATATATGAAAACATGTGTATTCAATAATGTAGAGCAAGATGCTGCTGTGTCTTACACATTAGTAATCAAGCACAATTCCTGCGCGACCACCACACGCTACAGGTTTTGTCAAATCATGTTGTTCTGCAACAGCTGAAGATTCGTCCGTTAATTATTGGCAATTGACGATCATATCACACTCATGTCTTACTTCTGGTTTTGTTTACTAGCGTGCTGGTCGTGTTGTGAGCAACGGATGGCTAGATGTTCTCTCACACGTCGTTGTTGTGAATAATATAGCAGCATGAACAGATTGCGTGTCTGCGCCTGCACCAGTGACGACAAACGTGTCAATTCGACATGTGGACAAACGATTCTTCTGTATTGGGTGTGTGCTGACTGCGCTCACAAAAATTGAAGTTACCATTGCGTGTCATTGCAGTTCGTCACTTGTCGCAGATGTCACAGTGCTGTTGTACGTTAATATGCAAATCAGTTTTGACGCAGAGGTTATACACTTAGTTTAGTGTCTTAGCCGTTTTGCAAGGAATATAAATTAAGTTTTATAAAATAAGTTATCTGTATTGGCAGTTTAGTTGCCCCATCTCCTAGACATGCGAATGTCGAGTCGTTTGTATTCGTAAGTGGCGTCGCTCAACGGCGGTGAGTGCGGTGCGTGTTCAAAAGGCAATTGCACGCTGCTGTGCATTCCGCTTGATACTGAGGTGATGTCTTCACGCTGGCTTGGACAAACTGTATGTAGCATGTATGTTTTGTATTGCCAGCATAGCTCGGTGAGTACTCTTTGAATATATAGTACTTATTATAACACTCGAAAAATATCGTCGCGCTGCTGAGTAAGTCTGAGTTCTTGCTGTAAGCGAGTTTTGTCTGATCAAAATGTCGAATATTTTCTCACTTAAGATTTGCTTGGTGCTGAATTATTGTGTAGCTCAATGGAATATCTGATTAAATTTATAGTTCTCGAAATTTACCAATCGCAACTTGCCCTAATGATGTGTCATGGAAATAAGTAAAAAAAACAATCCAGTTGCTCGAAACAGCCCATGAAATTATCCAGCGGTGCATTTTAGCTCCACATTACGTTTGACGCATATCAAACAATTGTGTAGTAAAATGTTATTTCAGCATGAATGCACTCTACTACCGGGTGCATATTACATTCAAGTACAAGGTGGTCCTTAACATGGAGTTGAACGGTTTGGTGTTGCTGAGTGTATGGTTTGAATGTATGCTAAAGTGCTATCAACATGAATATCGTTAATAAACCAAATAGATTAAGTAATTGATTTGTGTGTGCAGAATGTAACGCACAACCCGGACGGGTGTAAACGCAATACAGTTTAAATGTATATGGTTATCGCTGCATATTGCACTAATCAAATGAAAAACTTTTTGAAAATATATTTTGTAGCCGTCCAGTTCGCGCGCTGTGCACTGTATTTCATTGTGTGTTTTGACAAATTTAATCACCTTAAATGTTGTACAGTAATGCATATAAACTGTATCTATTTTTGTATACTTGTAGTTGAGTTGTCTGTCTCAAAACTCATGGTGTCCACAGCTATTTGTTGTGTTTCCGAAAATTGCTCTCAATTTTTTGACAGCAGTTTTTTCTCTAAACACATTCTATTGCAAGTACGACGTGGTAGCGACCAGTCGCCAAAAACTGACCAATCACAAGTGTTAAAACCTCTTTTCTCACTGTCGAACCTATCTCTTCTTTTTGCTCGCTGCGCTAACGCCGGTGAGCTGTCCCGAAGTTGAGTGACAAAAGTTCACAAGGGACAATCTGTATGTCCGCATAATACAGCAAGCTCACGCACAATTGCCAATGGATGGCAATGCATGTGATGTCGTCAACGGCGTGTTAGAGAAGTCGCTGCTGGTGCAAGAGCTCGCTGACGACGATGCTGGTGCTGGTGCACATACACAGGCTTCACCACAGCCACCTCCGAAACTCTCGACACTCGACCGGTTCCTGCCGCTCTGGATCGTCGTCGCTGCATCGCTCGGTCTCGCCCTTGGTCGCGTCGAGCAAGTGCACGTGTTCATCGAGTCAACGACCGTTCGCGGCATGAACGTCCTCGTCGGGCTCGGGTTGCTCGCAATGATGTTCCCGCCACTTGCGAGCGTGCGCTGGCCGCTCGTGCGCACGGCGCTCGCAACCGACTGGCGTTTACTTGCACTGTCGACGCTGCAGAACTGGGTCGTCGGGCCACTTGCGATGTACCTGCTCGCGGTCGCGTTCTTCCACGACAACGCAGCGTTCCTCGCGGGCTTTAGCCTCGTTGGCTGCGCGCGGTGCATCGGGATGGTCATGATCTGGCTCGCGCTCGCCGGCGCCGACTTGGAATACGGCGCCGCGCTCATTGCGATCAATGCGGTGCTCACGCTCGGTCTCTACTCGCTCTACGCGAGCTTCTTGCTCACGACGCTCCCGACTGCGATGGGGCTCCTGGATCCTCCTAGTACTAGCGACCGTATAGACGAGGAGGCTCTTGTGATGGTCGACGTCAGTGTGCAGGATGTTGCCATAAACGTAGCGCTGTACATGGGCGTCCCATTCGTCCTCGCACTTGGCACGTGGTGCGTCGGGACGCGCGTGAAAGGCACGACGTGGTACTACGACACGTTTGTGCCGCGCTTGGATGCACTGGCACTTGCTGCGCTGCTGTGGACCATCTTGCTCCTGTTTGCGTCCCAGAGCACGCGACTGACAGCGACGCTCGTGCCGGTACTCACGTCCGCAGTGCCGTTCACGCTCTACTTTGCAGTGCTGTTCAGCAGTACGTTCTTGCTCGCACGCAAGGGCTGCCATGCGTCATACGCGCAGAGTACGACGCTCGCATTCACAGCGACGAGCAACAACTACGAACTGTCGCTCGGTGTCGCAGTTGCGACGTTCGGATTGGACTCGGACGTTGCGATGCTGAGTGTCGTCGCAGCGCTCGTTGAGATCCCAACGATGTTGCTGCTCGTGTTCATTGCTCGCTGGCTCGAGACGCGGATGCAGGTGGAACGTGCGAATGACAAAATCGAAGATCGAAGGAAGGAGATGCCATCGACATCGTTTCAGCACCTTGCGAGTCCAACTTGACGAAGAGTTTATTTTCGACACGGTCCAGAATGCGATGGTATCGACATCTGAGAAAGTATATTTGCATAAAAAAATACGTTTTACACCTACTTTTTCGTCATCTTGTTTGGCCGTTTTCATCTTTGGACGATTTTTGACATTTTCGATACGCATCTCGACAAATCATGTCGGACAACTTTGGTCACGTTGACGAATTACCAAATCTTCTTCCCTCACACATTACGTCGCCTTGATCGCGAACAACGGTCCACGGTTCTGGTTCTCCCACCGCAATGCCATGAGCAGGACTTCGAGCATCCAGACTTCTTTACCGTAGTCCATATCACCAGGGACGTCACCGCCAAAGTCCAGCGTGCAGCCATGCTCGCCCACATCGTCAATCAACATCCTGCAGCATTCCCCATTATATAGTACGTCAGTCATTCTACACGTCAGTCTACACTCGCCCCCTCGTTGCTAACGCACCAGGAAAACACGTCTTCGAGCCAATGCTCGTGCACTGCAGGCGACTGTTGCGCACTGCTCTCTCCATCGTGGTCATAGGTCTGCAAACGTTCCTTTGCGACACTCCGAAAGATGATCGCATAGCGGCCATCCGCAACACACAAGCGGCTAACAAGATACAAGGACTTGGCAAGGACGTTACCGTCTGGCGTCGCAAACACGCGCAAGACCACGACGTTGTGATCGTCGATGCGTTGCACAATGGGGATCTCGACTTGCAACGTCGACGTATACAGCTGCTTGTGCTGTTGAGGGTCCGTCAACAACGCCCAGCTGCTTGTCCAGACGTCCAACGCCGTGACGTTCGACCACGACTTTTGCAGCGAGAACTGAAAGCGGTCGCGTGTCAAACGCCGACGGTCGCGCCAGCCAAACACAGAGACGCCCGTCGACTCGAGCGACGCCGCGCTGCTCTGCGCGAATGCGAGCGCCTGTTGGTACGACTGCGACGCGATCTGCTGGCACTCGGCAACGCTCATCGGTGGGTCCATGGCGAATCGTGGCGCCACAACTGCATCGTCTGCAGCTGGCGCTTCTTCTGGAGAAGGTTCGTTCCGGATGACTTGCAGCAGTTCCAACGTGCGCGTTGCATGCGATGCCAACAGCTGCTCGTGCGCTGCGTGTTCCGCGACGAGCCGGTCCTTGGCGTGCGACAGCTGCGCGTAGAGCTCCAATGCAGTTGGTTCCGCTGTGGCAGAGGCGGCGGACGAGTGTGGCTGCTTGTATTGCTGCGCAAGCGCTCGTGTGTATTGCGTCTCGAGCGACTCGACTTGTGCGCGCAGGTCATTCATGAGGTCCTACGTATACGTCGAACCCATTGTGGGACGGAGCAGCATCGGAGAATGACAATGTGGCGTGCATAAGTAAACCCACTCAATGCACGCGCTTGCAGTAGTAGCTGCGACGTACATGCAGGCGCTGGCGCTCCTTCTTATCCTCGAGCGTGATCGGCAGCGAGGGGTCGAGCTCCGGTGGCGACGCTGTTTGCTCCATGATTAGCGAGCCGTGCAAAGTGGCAGCGCGAGGAGTCGTGCGCGGCCTGGGGCAAAAGACGAAATGACGATGGGAGCGGCAGGCAAAGCACAGAGGCGATCTTGATGTTACCGGTAGCTCGGTTTGCACTGCTGCTTTGCTTGTCAAGGTCACTGCTGTGTTTTAATTTGCTGTCGAGCAGTCAATACGCTGCTACTGCAGGAATCGACTTCGCACCCTTGAAGCGGTCACACCGCGCAGTAGTCATCGCACTCATCGCATCGCACTCGTCGGCTTCGATGTGGTCACTCGGTCCACGCTTGTGTGCTTGCGGTCTTGATGATTATCAGGGCCACTGGGGGTGGTACTCTGGAATCTCATAGGTCCTGCAGGAACTGGAGGGAGAACTTGTTGCGCCCGAGCCTAGATTTCGCGTCGTCTTAATTGATTGGCTACCGCGATTTGCTGTTGAAATTATGCACTTTATGACAAAAACTGTAATTGAATGTTATTGTCATTTGATGGCACAAATGTGCAATTCGATGCAAGCAGGATCAATTAGCAAAAGCGGAAATACTGTACAAAACATGCAACATGTCAGTGGTCTGCCAAATTCGTGAGCGTACGGTTTTTACGCTACAGTACTTCAAAATATATTCGTGCGTATGACATGGTGTGGCAAACGTCAAAATTGTCTAAAAGCACATTCCATTTTTGACCTCTTCGACATTTTGGACATGCAACAAACATCTCAATATGTCAGTAACGCAAAAACACTGGTTCAATACAAAACAGTTGTCAGGAAATCAGGTTCGATTAGCAATACTTCGACACTTTCGACACTTCGACTCGACAACATACTGTTATACCACACATTACGTCGCCTTGATCGTAAACAGCGGGCCGCGGATCTGGCTCTCCCACCGCAGCGCAATGAGCAGCACTTCGAGCATCCAGACTTCTTTACCCATGCCGGACATGAACGGAATGTCGCCGCCAAACTCCACGACACAGTCGTGATCACCCACGTCGTCAACCATCCACCTGCACACGCCAGTCAAGCCAGTCGACGAAAATGAGCCAAATGCATCATTAGACACAACTAGCATGAAAGACAGAGAGCCGGTTGTATCAGCAGCCAACGCAGCGTACCAGGAAAACACGTCTTCGAGCCAGTGCTCGTGCATTGCAGGCGGCGGCGCGCTGCTGTCGCTATTGCTAGCACGTTCCCGCAATCGCTCTTTGGCGACACTCCGGTAGATAGTCGCATAGCCGCCGTCCGCAACACACAAACAACCCACGAGACAGAGCGACCTGACGATAACGTTACCGTCTGGCGTCGCAAACACGCGCAAGACCACGACGTTGTCGTCATCGACTCGTTGTACGATGTGAATTGCGACTTGTAGTGTCGACGAATGCATTCTCGCATGCTACTTGACATCATTGACCAACTCCCAACAGCCCGTCCAGACGTCCAACGTTGTGACGTTCGACCACGACTTTTGTAGTGAGAACTGCAAGCGGTCGCGTGTCAAACGCCGACGGTCGCGCCAGCCAAACGCTGTGCCACCCGTCGACAGGACTGCCGAGCTCTGCGCGAATGC
>JAADXH010001286.1:0-12188 GCA_023337595.1 Globisporangium camurandrum | reverse complement strand
CTGTTACAAGACTTCGTGATGGGACAGAACGAGATCAGAGAGTAACGAGGACGAACGATATATATGTAGTAGCGTAGAACCACGGACATAGGAGATCGCCAGACGTAACTCAATGTACCTCACTTCCAACTCAACTCAACTTCTCCCATGTTGTTTTTGCCCAGTGAATCGCTTCTAAAACTGTCATTATGTACAGATTGCAACTGTGCCCTCACTGACTACAATCTCATTTCTACCCTCACGCTCAATCAACATGTCGAGTAATGGTCACTGTGCGCCGTGCGGATCTTCATGAGCTTCTTGAACGATGCAATCACTCCTGCATCTAGAAGTTGAGGGTGTGCAGAAGTATTTGACGGCAAAATGTGAAATTTGATGTTCGTCAACTCGTCATAAGACTTGTGAGGAGATGCGCTATCTAACTACAATAGAATGTGTCTGTTTGTATCTTTCATTTGCTTGTCAAAAAACGTGATCGTTCTCTGAAAACGCTTATCGTCATCCACCCTTTTGCAAAATATGTGTAGTCAATTCCGTGTTGCTCAGCTGTATTTGTGTCAAAATAACTTGGCGGCTTTGCGACGCCAACAAACAGCAATGACATTTTGTGCTGCACATTCGCGCTCGTACTCACTGCTTCATTCAATATATTTTTTGAGCCATTTCGCGCCCGGCGACCTGCTCTTCTGACACCGTAGACATTGGAACAGAGTAATAAAAGTACGCGGACTCGTCCATATTATACACATCTCATTTATTGCAATCACTTGTTTTAGCTCGTAGATCGCATCGGCCAGTGTCCACAGCACTGTTTTGGTGGTCGCGACTTCGCCACAAAATGATATGGTAGTGGACAAAACACTATTCATATAAGCATGTTCGTGAGTCAAATTGGTGCATTCATCGGCATAAAATAGGATTACAATTGTTGATAGCCGAGCTGATATTGAATTTGCAATTTATATGATTGCATCATCTAAAGTGGTATTTTATAGGAATAAAGTTATCATCAATAATCAGGATGCACATTTGCGTTTGCGTCATTGCGTATTCTAATTGGTAATACATTTACACTATGTGCAATAGAACAAATTTGATAAGAAATTATTCATGTCGCATTGTAGTACATACTACGTATAACACTGACGATCAGATAGTGTGTAATGTTTTACTGCTCTTTATGACTTGCTGTTGGATCGATAGCGTTTTAAGCTGATAGGATCGCAAAACTGTTAACGTGACGTACTATATAGACTACAACATCTACTTCCTTGATATTGACAGGATGCAAACAAGTGCACCAAATGTTTGGCATAGCGTACACGAGACGTGTTCGATATACCTGGTACTGTGGAAACATGCAAGCGAAACTCTACAGTGCTCCGTTCGATTATGTCTCCGATATATATCAATACAAATCATAACTACATTTTACGCATTAAATACGTAGATGTTTGAATGCAATATAAGACGGACATTTTTCTAGTACGAAGTCATCAATAGCCGGGATGCATATTTTGCGAGTGAAATATTGGGTAAATTGCTGAAAATGCACTGGTAGTACTTATACACAGTAGAACACTTTCGAGACGTGATACTACATGATCTGCTGTTGCCCTTACGACAATGACTAGCAATTGATGTGTAGTGTTTGCTGCTCTTTATGGCATGCTAGTACTGGAGCTACAATATTGCTGTGACACACACTGTACTGTCGTTTATGCTGTTGCTGTGTATTGTTGCTGGTGGTGATAGTAAAACGGAGCACATTATATTGCTGCTTAAATGCGCAAAGTTTCGAGTTCCAAACACACGCAGATTGATGCGAAATGAGTGCACTTTGCTTGATGTGTACATTGGGCTACGGTCGACACTGTTGATCAGTTGCAGGTCTGCGCTGCGCTGTAAACGCTGGTGATGTTGCTGGTATCATTTGCAGTTTTTAATGGCAAGTTTGTATTTATTTCTTAGAAAATGGGAATTTACTAAATTACCCTATTTTTATCTATCACGCATCGTATTATTGAACTCATTCTTACTGTCGTGATTTTCTGAGTCACCTCAATCATGTGATTTTATATTTCACAAAATATAGGGTAAGACATGGTAGAAAATGTTCATTTGAGAAAATCGACAATCAATTTGCGGCTTGACAAGCAAGACGACAGACAATCAGTACAACGATGGTCATGACCATGGCGATGCGCAGTCGATGTGCACTCATGCCACGGATGCTGCATGGCCGCGCCGCCCGTGCCGCTGTCCAGACATGCGCACTGTCGACACAGAGCAGCAACAGTACTGGCAATGCTGCAGTCGAGTCGCCGCGCGTGTGCATCGTCGGGTCTGGCCCTGCCGGCTTTTACGCCGCAAAGTACTTGCTCAAAGACCACGCGAGCGTGCGCGTCGACATGCTCGAAGCGCTACCGACGCCGTTTGGTCTTGTACGCTCGGGCGTGGCACCGGACCATCCAGAGGTCAAGTCCGTCATGAACGACTTTGAGAAAGTTGCTACGGACGACCGGTTTGCGTTCCTCGGCAACGTTCGCGTTGGCGACGACGTGACACTACGTGAGCTCCAGCAGCACTACCACGCAGTCGTGCTTGCGTACGGCGCAGCGAGCGACCGGACACTCGATATCCCCGGTGAGGACCTCGATGGTGTCCTGAGCGCTCGAGCGTTTGTGAACTGGTACAACGGCCACCCGGCGTTTCGGGACCTCGACGTCGACTTGACGCAAGGCGACACGGCCGTGATCTTCGGTCAAGGGAACGTCGCAGTCGACTGTGCGCGGATCTTGACCAAGTCGATCGACGAGCTCGCAACGACTGACATTGCACAGCACGCAGTCGCTGCGCTGCGCACCAGGTAGGACGGAGAATGGCTGTCGAATGGTACATGGGATGCACCGCTGACTCGTTCGTACGTCTGACCACTACCTTACACAGTAAGATCAAGACCGTGTACCTCGTCGGCCGACGTGGAAGTGCGCAGGCAGCGTTCACGATGAAAGAGATCCGCGAACTCACGAAGCTCGATGGCGTTGCGTGCACGGTCGACGCGGCCGAACTGGCGCAGAGTCTCACGGCCGCGTCGCAGCTCGAGATCAAGGAACAGCGTGCAAAGAAGCGCATGCACGAGCTCCTGAGTGCGTCTGGCGCTGTGTTGTAGTCGCGCTGTTTGATACAATAGACACTGTAGACACTGACGTTGGCAAGCACTCAATTGTCCACTGCCTCTAGGCAAGATCGCAAGCACGAACGTTGTGGAGGCCAGCACGACGGACGCCAGCAAACGCGTGCAGATCAAGTTCCTTGCAGCGCCTGTCGCGTTGCTGCCGAGTGCGACGCATCCACAGCGCGTCGGTACGGTCCGCGTTGAGCGCACGCAGCTCGAAGGCGACGCGAACCGCCAGCGCGCCGTCGGCACGGGCGTCCTAGACGACATTCCTGCAGCGCTCGTGCTGCGTAGTATCGGGTACAAGTCACAGCCGCTCGACGGCGCGCCGTTCGACGCTGCGCGGAGCGTCGTTGCGAACGTCGACGGCCGCGTCGTCGATCCAGCGCAAGCTGACGCGCCAGTCGTTACGGGGCTCTACTGCACCGGGTGGGTCAAGCGTGGTCCAAGTGGGATCATCGGGACGAACATCGTCGACGCGCGAGAGACCGTCGCGCGGCTCCTGGAAGACGTTGCAAGCGGCGACGTGCGCGCGCTCGAGCCAGCAGCTACAACATCGTCGTCTGGCGGACTCGATGCGATTCGTGCGATCGTGCACAAGCGTGTGCCAACGAAGCAGCTCGTGAGTTGGCAGGACGTCGAGCGCTTGAGCCACGAAGAAGCTGCGCGCGGTGCTGCGGCTGGAAAACCACGGGAGAAAGTCACGTCTGTCGACGAGATGCTCGCGATCATTGCTGGCGATCGCAGCAGTAGCAGCAGTCGCCCGTAGTCACGGCAGAGAGGGAGAACGATAGAGAGAGAGAGAGACGATCGTGTATCCAAAACTGCTATAGACAACAAGCGACCATTACGAGTTAACTAGAGCAACTGCGTCTACTGTTGCTAATCATGCTACTGGCCCGTCGAACGTCGCTGCTGCTGTCGCGTGAGTGCGGCGTTCGCTGCTGCGAGCGCTTTGTTCTTCTTGCGCTGTGTATTGCATGTGTTCAATGACAAAAGGCAATGATTGAGAGAGGACGCTCGACCGCCCACGCAATGGACAAGGCAATCACTTCCAAACAAACCTCGTCGTCAAGCTGAGCTTGGAGCCGCGCGATCGCCGCGCTAGTCGATTTATCCACGTGCGCTGTTGCGGTAGCATGAAAAGTTGCACGCGGCGATGCGGGTCGTGACGCAAACTGGACAACGTCGTCACTCGTCGTCATGTCGTCAGCACTTGTCGCACTCGTCCGCGTCGTTGTCGTCGTTTGGCTCACGCGATCGCGCAACGTTGATGCAAAGGACCCCACTGGTGGCTTCGTGCGCCGCACGGGCGCAGACACGGGCCGTGCGATCCTGTTGCTCGTGCTCGTGCTCATGCCGTTGCTGTGCTGTGGCGGCAACGCAGTGGCGCTGCGGTCGAGAAACTGGACGTTCCGACTCGTATCCGTTGCGACCTGCACAACACGTAGCAGACGACAGAGAGAACGCAGTGGATGCGCGTCAGTCCGTTTCCTGCCAGCAGGCGGGAGACTATACCAGTAGGCAATGAGGAAGGCGCTCGAGTTCGTAGACAAGAGCGAGCGAGAGCTAAATACGCACGAGCGCTTTGAGATGCCGCAATTTCGTTTGGTCGGCGAGGATATTCTTCGGTAGTGGGGTCACGCTACTGCAGAAGTTGCATGAGTGAGTAGCATATAGGCGACTGAAGAACACGATCAATCGCGAAAGCGAATCGCCAGTGCTTCTCATATTCACACTTCAGTCGCACCGTTGACTTGGATTGGTCTCCAGGACGCTGAGGAGTCGACCGACGTATACATAGAGCTCGAGACAGTCGTCCCGCAAGCTCTGCGTGTGCGGATGCGAACGTCAAATAGCGTGTGGTCGAGTGTGGAGGCGCTCAATGTGATGAACTATGCAGCAGGCAATCCCGGCCAGTTTGTCAATCGCACACACGTACGTCGACAGTATGTGCGGTCGTGCGCTGGAGCTGCTGCAGTCGTGCGTGCGACGCGTCGAGTTCGTCACTGCGCTGCTTCACGATCTGCTCAAACTAGACGGCGAGTGTGTCCAGACCACGATGAGGACGTCAGCCGCACATCAATCATTCGACATTCCCTCTCGCTGAAGGCAGCACTCGAGCGTTTTGCACACTCAATACAGCAGTCGACAGACGTACGTGCTGTCGAATGAGCGCGATCTCGGTCTCCTTGGCGCTCTGCATCGCAGCGACGCGCTGCAGCAGCTTCTACAAGTCGTGCGGCGTGTTACGACCAACAACAAGACATCTGTCGCAGCAGCAGCAGCGCACAATCGACACACCTGCTCGCTCTGCTGCTCGCGTTGACGGCTCTCGGTCTCGTTGTGTTCGCCAGCACTGCCGCCGTCGGTCGATCGATGGTTGTGGCCAATTGTTGCAGACCGCGGTCTCGTTGGCTCATGGTTTGCGAGTGGTGTCCGACGCAGTAGCTCCTGGATCTCTGTGCGGTGTTTCGTCTGCTCGCTCGCAAGTGCGCGCTCGTACTCGCGCGCCTTCTGCGCAACAACGTCTTCGAGCGCTGCGATGCGACGGCGCTGGTCATTCATCAGCTTGCGTGACTCCTCCTTGTCCTTGTTCGCTTCGCTCTACAACGTATTCGATAGACACCATACAACTCAATGATGCAGCAGTTGGCTTACACCTCTAAAGCGCCACAGGCAAGCGAACAAACAATCGGCGCGAGACAGTCGCTGTCACGTACGACGACAGTCGTAAAGTTGCTCTTTGCGTTTGCGTACTTCGCACGAAGGTGATCGCGGTCCTTACGGGAGATCTCTACACACGCGCCGTCATTGCATCAGTCCATCGCTTTGCCGATCGATACAGGCGCAACGCGACTCGACACGTCGTACCGTTTGCTTTACGCGTCGCGTGCAGCTGCGTCTGGTTCGCAGCACGGCGACTCGGTGACAGTGCTGCGCCATTATTCATCGATACCGTTGCGCCATCCTCTCCAATAGCAGCGTCCGAGTCGCCAAACACGGACCGCAACACGAGACCGTCCTGTGCATCCACACACACACGTTTGTAAACGCAACACTTCGTGAGTCACGCATCGCGCTCTGCCTCTTCGTCACACGCAGCAGCAGCTTGGCGAGAACACGATCGACAGCGTCCACATCGATTCAAACGTACGGCAAACTGGATCTCGCCGGTCTCCGCGATCACTTCGGCGTCAAACCCGAGTTCGTGGAGCGTTGCGACAAACTTGTGGTTGTACTCGGCACGCAGCCCTTCGACTTGTCGCCGCACGAGCGTGAGTTCGTCCTGGAGCTTCCGAATGCGTCGATCTTTGTCCGCGACCGAGCCATGCGTGATGTGGTTCACGCGTGGCTGTGGTAGGCGTATTCACAGCAGACAAACAAGCAGGGAGTCGCTTTGTCAACAGACAAGCCGTTGGTGAACGAACAGCAGTGTCGACAACACCAACGCACTTGGTTTTGTACAGATCGACAGCGATTCGCAAACTGGAGCGTCCCGAGACACTCTTCGTAGTGCTCCTTCATCGGGTGGATCGTTGCCAAGAGGATCGTAAAGCAGTTGCCACCTGATTCGCGTACACAGCAGATCAGCGTGTTGACGACAATACGCTTTCGTCGGCTACACACGACGCACCGATGCTGTTTTGGAGCAATCGCGTGAGCTTGCTGTCCCGGTACGGAATGTAGTTGTAGCCGCTTTCGGGGTCGAGCGACATGACGACTTTTCCCACAGCACTGAGGCTCGAGTTGATATGGAGGGCTTCTTTGAGTCGCTGGCCGTCGGACTCGCTCTTCTTCAGACGCTCGGAGCCCGCGAGGTCGACCATGTTGAACATCCCGTAGATCACTTCGCCAGTCTCTTGGACTTGGTACGTGCAAATTGACAAGCAGTCAGTCGTCAACGTGCTAGTGACCAGGAGTCTGACACGCGAACGAAGACGCACGTTGCTGGAAGACGTGGATCGTAAACACCGTGTGCGAGCGCGACGATACGGCGTTCATCTTCGTCTCGTGCGTTGCGCGAAGCTTTAGACCAGATTGGACGAGCGCATCAACTTCTTCGCGCGACGTGACGGTCACCATCGCCAAGTCCTTCACAAACACGTTCCCCTGTGCGTCTTCGTGGATCTCGTAGCTCGCTTTCTCATAGTCGTACTCGTCGTCGTTATTTCGGTTTGCAGCGGCAGCCGCAGCAGCGATCGCGGCAGCAGAACTCGAACCAAAGCTACGTAGGCGCAGTAGATAGACAGTGTGGCAGTGCGAGATGAGCAGTAAGAGCCATAGGGACAACGGATGCAGGAGCGTTGGAAGTACCTCGACGCACTCTCGGTCCGCTGCATCTGTTGCTGGTGGAGACAGCAAATGTTTATCGCATTACATACATGCACGCACGCAGCAATGCATGGGTCGTAGAGTAAGAGTCAGTGCACTATGTCAGCATCGAGCGAGTGACGAACAGATTGCGAACCTGACGGAGGAACCACTCGGTGCTACTCGATGTCTGGAACGAGATCGACCGACCCGTCTTCTTGAGGTAGCTAGTGATATGCACATACAGCGATAGCTTGTGAGAGCCATGCATTGCATGCGTGTGGCTGAACAGCATCGTACTCGCGTGAGAGATCGCGTACGCGGTCGCAGTAGATCTCCAGAAAGCTCACAACGAGCGTAAATGCCTAGCAGAAGCATCAGCACGTTGGCAGTCACAGTGCGATTGTCAGGAATGTACTACAGATGCCACTGGTGCTTGGCAAGCGTGTAGCGATCGACAAATGGACGCAGCAGCACCTTGGACTTGTTGTCGCACCGGTCGACGATCTCAAATAGTGACTCGATCGAGCGCGAGAGCACACCGGCTTTCTCGCCGATCTCACCAAAGATGCTGCATGTCAAGACAGTAATCGCATCAACGTACAGTGAGAGATAGTGTCGTGGCAGTACTGCCGTCCGCTTATGTCTTGTCCGTACACACACTCGCGCGTACCTGAACGTCTTGCCCGAGCCCGTCTGGCCGTACGCAAAGCAGCAGCTGTTGATCCCCTTGAGCGCATAGTCGACGAGCGGCTTGCTGGTCTGCAATGTCAGTGCGTGTCGATAGTCAACCATGCGACAGCAACAGTTAGAATGCAATGTTGTGTCAGCAAATTGCTCTGAGGCGGCTCAACAAAGGATGCGACAAACCGGATCATACCGTCTCGAACAACGACGACTGCGATGTGTCGGTCCAGAAAATCTACCGTATGTAGTTGCAATGCATGCGAGATTAGTTGATGTGTATGCTAGAAGATGCTCGCAGTGCTACTCATGACGCACGTGATCAAAGCTGAACGCGTGGTTGCCGTACTGCATCCGCTCCGTGTCCTATCGCATCGTTCATCATCACACATCAAACGACACCAAAAGCACGCAAGTGCAGTGAGTAGCGCATGCATCAACGTGCATGGGAAAGCAGCATAGCGATGGAGCAACTGGACGCCGCACAAACCTTGATCACGATGTTCTTTTGCGTGTCGCGATTGCGCTCAAACATGTCCTCTGGTGGCTTCTGACCATCGGCGCATGGCCGTGCACGGACGTACACTTTGACGTTCGCATTCGCGAGCAAGCGCGTGTAGTCGGTCGTGACTTTGTGGTCCATCGCGTGCGAGCTGTGACGATGTGAACTCGACTTGGCGGTGCTGCTATGTACTGGTGCGAGTTGAAGGGCTGTTGGCTACAACTTTGATAAGTAGCTAACCGGTATTCATCTTGCATTTTAGTGTAGATATATTAAGACATCCAGGAAGACAGCCCAATACTTGCAACAATAGTCGCATTGCATAAAACACGATCTACTTTGTTCCTCTCTACGTCAGTCCGAAGCACCCCAAAGCATCGAGCAGTGCCGCTGCTGCGAAGCTTGAAAGGTTGTAGTAATGCCTCCCGACAAGACGCTGCAGAGTACGCTCGCACGTGTGCGTGAACTCACTGTGCGCATGAGCAAGCACGAGCAGATCCGTGTGCACCGCTGGGTGAAAGCCTTGCTGGCGCAGCCAACAACGAATGCCGCATGGTCACACCGCGTGGCCGAGTACGCGAACGCGCTCGTTCAGATGCTGCTTGCAGGCGTGCGTGTGTGCAAACAGCGCTGTTGCTGTGATAGACAGACATGCATTGCAGCTGCTCGATGTGATCTGATCCTAGTAACCTATGTGTGTGAGTCAACAGACTCTGAGTGAACCGTTCGACAAGATGCCGCCGCAAGGTCTGCTGCCAGCACTATCTTGTCATACGAGCGCACGCGCTGCAATCCGTGCATCGCGGCGTGTCGGCAGTGGTGCACGTGCGGACGACGTGCTGCATCAAGAAAACGACAACCAGAGAAGCGAGACTGTGACAACACGCTCTGTCGTACGTCGAGTGCAGTGCCTGCTTTCTTGGCGCAAGATCTCGCCATAAATGGCTGTTGAAGTGCGCTGACCGACTCGACTCTCTGGTACTCGAGACAGCAGAAGCACATGCAGAGTCAGCAAGTGCAGACGAGCAATAGCGACGACCAGTGGGAGTGGCAGCGCGTGTGGAAAGGTGCGTTCGAGCGCATGCGCAGCGACTTGAGCGACCGAACGCAACAGGCGCGTGCACTAGCGCTCGAAATCAAGGTAGGTTGCAATGTGTGTGGCACTGGTGGACGCGCTATCGTTTGTCTGGTTTGGTTCACGACAACTCACGCTGAAGGACGTGAATCGACACGATGCTATATGCAGGAGCTGCAAGCAGTGCGCAGCGGACTCGAGAAAGCGCTTGAGCGCGAGCAAAGAACAGTGGTCGAGCTACAGATGCACCACGCAGCCGAGCTCGCGAACGTGCGTGCTGTGCACGAACTCGAGCTGCAAGCGCTCAAAGCGCAGCATCGCAAGCACGTGCGTACTGGCTACGATAAGGCAAGGCTCGTGCAACCTGCACACGCATCAGTCGGTCGTTACCAAAATAGTGGCGGCTACGTATGTAGATTGAAGACACGATGTTGCAGAACGAGCGCGAGCTCCGGCGCCGCAAGCACGACATGCAGGTGTGTAGCCCTCGTCGAGTGCCAGTTCACGCGGCAAGCGCTCATTGTATGGTGAATTGCGTCTCATGTACAGCTGCGCAACAATAGCGGCAGCAATGGCAGCGAGAGCTCAGTGCATACGGACGCCGTCGAAGACTTTCTCGCATACATTGACGCATTCCATCTCGAAACGAGTGAGCTCACGAAGCGACATCAATCTAATATATGAAATAATGTTTGGAACATAAAAATAGTAACATTTTGCCAACTCGCTCAAACTTCACACACTTGAAATTCACACAAGGTCCACGTACCACACCTAGCAAATAAAACATGGCAAGCGTGACCGGCGACCCGCGCCGCCCGACGGAAGTGCACTCGTTCGTCCGCGAACCGATTGACGCGAGCCGCGAGCCGACTGACTGGTACTCGCTCATCTCGCTCCTACTCGGCTCCATGAGCTTTGTGCTCAAGGTGCGTCCTCCGTGGCTGTTTGGCTGCTCGTGGTGTAATGCGCACAACCCTGCTCGCCTCTGTCATTGCTGTCTAATACACCATTGCGCTCCCATCTGCACATCCACACACACAACATAACAGTGGAAGGTGCTTGCGTGGCTCTGCTTCATCTTCTGCGGCGCGTCGTTCGTCAACATGCGCTCTAGCGACTCGGACATCAAGTCGCTGTCCATGTCGATCATGCTCGCATCCATGTCGCTCGTGTCGGCGTACACGGGGGACCAGCAGCACGCAGTGTCAATCCCAGTGCCATCTGGCGCATCGCCACTCGATGGTGCTGCGCCATAATGGAGTTACGACACGCATGTCGTCGAGTCCAAACATGAAAGGAGTAATTGTCCACAAACACACACACACAACCACACACAACCACACACAACCACTGGATCACGTTTCGTTGCGTTCATCTTGTGTGACTGTATGCCGCTCTCCTCGCTTCGCTATGTACTACAGTAGTGGTGCAGCTGCGACGTTAGTGTTGAGCTCCCACACAGCAACCACATGATTATGTGACCCAATGTTTGCGCTGGCCTCTGGAGCTGAAGCTACAGACAGTGTTGAGCACGGAGCGCGAGGTGCACTTCATGCACCCGAGCATTGGACCTACTACAGTGCCTTGCGGACATGAAGACCGAGGCGCGGCAGCTTGCAGCACAGCTCCAGCGACTGCTGCGCGTACACATTGACGCGAAAACAGCAGACACTGGCGAGGAAGCACCGCCGACACTAGCGGCGCGCAGAGCGGCCATCGACCGCTTCATCGAGATCGTGGCACACTCGGAGCGATTGCAGTACGAAAACGCATTGCTACGGCGCCGCGTGGGCGACTTGAATGCGTTCTAGCACGTCGCGCGCGATGCGCATGCAATCGAAGCTGCAGAGACCGCAGACGCTGCAACGAAAGCACGAAAAGCACCCGCAACACAGCCATTCGAGTCGACTGGTAGCGGACGGTGGGTGCGTTTCCTGGAGCACGACGAGCCGTTCTACTTTGTACCGTTTGCACCAAGCGAGTGCTGCGCAATAGCAAGCACGACGCTCGAGAAGATCTACGCGCATCAGCTTTGGTACGTTGAAGTAAACGAAGCGACGACGGCAGCGACGGCAGTGACGGCAGTGACCAGTTCAGCATCGACCCACAAGGACAAGAACACTGGCGACGCCGCTGTCTTGACGCTGTTTGACTGGACAGCGAGCCTGACATCACGAGCGCCGCGCAAGGTCGTTTCCTCATGGTGTTCAGCAGACATTAAGTATTGAATCAAGAAAAACAAAAGACGTATAGGGAAAATCATGACGGTCAGTCGCACGGATCATATGCCACCAATACCACAACTACACTGAAACACCACACCCATGCACTACGCTTCAGTCAGCCGTGAAGCCATGCTCTTCGCTCTCGACAATCACGCGCAACATCCGCTCAAGTTGCTCGCGTGCCTCGTATAGCGGCAGGTCGAGCCG
>JAADXH010001285.1:0-12189 GCA_023337595.1 Globisporangium camurandrum | reverse complement strand
TTGCCAGACTGATCGCTCACGACACGCACTTTACGCTTTGCCCTGCCATCTCCTTGTGTACGACGGTCGATCGCAAAGACGCTGTACCTCGACAACAGCGAACGTATGCTCGATCCATTTTCGCTCACGGACTTTGACGCAGTGCTCTCATCGACGTCGATTACGATCCACGTGCGTCATGAAAGGATCCGTAAGTAGCTGCTCCCATCGAGGCAAAGACATCGGCATAGCAGCAGCAGCAAGCAAGCAAGACGAACGGACGCGATTGTCACATGCACATTTATTGGTATGGTTCTTCGCGCCGCTTGCGCGCCGCACACACATTCTAGACACTCTATCGCGCCTTTATGCGTACGACTTCTCTCACCCCACCTCGCCACACACACTCCTATAACCTATCGCTGTCGTCTTACACCTTTGGGCCGAACGACGAGTAGTCCGTGTGGTCCTTCGACACGTACTTGCTAAAGTTCTTCTGGAACATGTTCGCAAGCTTCAATGCAGCGGCATCGAACGCGTTCTTGTCGGTCCACGCCTCGCGTGGGTTCAAAACGTTTGCAGGGACGGATCCGAGCGACGTGGGGACGTCAAACCCAAAGATCGGGTCCTTCGCAAACTCTGCGTCCTTGATCGACCCGTCGAGGATTGCGTCAATGCACGCGCGCGTGTTCTTGATGCTCATGCGCTCACCGACGCCGTACGCGCCGCCGGTCCAGCCGGTGTTCACGAGAAACACGCTCGTGTTGTGCTTCTGGAGCTTCTGCTGCAACAGATCCGCGTACCGCGTCGGGTGGAGCGGCAAGAACGCAGCGCCAAAGCACGCGCTGAACGTCGCAGTTGGTTCCGTCACGCCGCGTTCCGTGCCGGCGACCTTGGCCGTGTAGCCCGACAAGAAGTGGTACATCGCCTGGCCGTCGCTGAGTTTCGACACGGGTGGCAACACGCCGTACGCGTCGCACGTGAGGAACACAATGTTGTCCGGGTGGCCGCCGCTCGACGTCGGTTCAAAGTTCGGGATGTGGTAGATCGGGTACGACACGCGGCCGTTCTCGGTCTTTGTCGTGTTGTAATAGTCCGGTGCGTTCGTGTCGGCGTCGACAAACGTGTTTTCGAGCAGCGCGTCGCGCTTGATCGCGTTGTAAATGTCCGGTTCGTTCTCGGCACTCAAGTTGATCGTCTTCGCGTAGCAGCCGCCTTCAAAGTTGAAGATCCCGTCGTCGTCCCACCCGTGTTCGTCGTCGCCGATCAGAAACCGGTGGGGGTCGGCCGACAGCGTCGTCTTGCCAGTGCCACTCAAGCCAAAGAACAGCGCCGTGTCGCCGTTCGCACCCTTGTTCGCCGAGCAGTGCATCGCCATGATCCCGTCAAGTGGCAACCAGTAGTTCATCATCGAGAAGATCCCTTTCTTCATCTCCCCGCCGTACCACGTCCCACCGATCACTGCAACGTTCTTTTCAATGTTGAACGCAACAAACACGTCGCTGTTCAGCCCGTGTTTCTTGTAGTCGTCGTTCGTGACTTTACACGCATTCACGATCGTAAAATCCGGTTCGAAATTCTCGATCTCTTCTGCAGATTCGGGACGTAAAAACATGTTTGTCACAAAATGGTGTTGCCACGCTAATTCCGTAATGATCCGGACTTTCTTCCGCGAGTTCGGGTTCGCGCCTGCGTAGCCGTCAAACACGTACACTTTGTCTGCTGAGCTGTAGTGGTTTGTGACTTTCGCGTACAAATCCTCAAAGACGTCCGCGCTGATCGGTCGGTTGATGTCGCCCCACCAAATGTTCTCGCTCGACGGCGACTGGTCGACGATGTACTTGTCCTTCGGCGACCGACCGGTAAACTTCCCCGTGTCGATCGTGTACGTGCCATTCGCGACGAACTGGCCTTCGTTGTTCGCCTCCTCGTGCTTCGCAATGTCCGCGTAGCTCAAGTTGTGGTGCACTTTCGTCTTCGACGCCGTGATGCCAAACTTCTCGAGGCCGAGCGACGCCGCGCGGGCGTTCGCGCTGAAGCTCGCGGTACCGAAGAACGGCGACGTTGCGAACAGTGGCGACTTGGCGTGGGCAGTCGCAGCGGCGCGGAACAGACCCTGGCGCTGCACTTTGAGGCTCGCGCGGAGAGCAGACGTGAACATCGTGATGTGGATGTGTGTGATGTGTGTGGGATGTGGAGAGAGAAAGGAACTGCTGCGCGACGCGAGGCAAATTGCACTATGTCTCGCTTTGCTGCGGCGGCGAGCGGCGAGCGGCGTGCTAACTTGGATCACTTCTCAACGCGTGTGCACACAGGAATGGAAGAGAGACGGACGGTTCACAAGAAGTCACGCGACTCGCTGTTGCTGCTAAACGAGCAAAAGATCCCACATTGCAAGCGCTGCGTCAAATGTTGACACAACCACACTCAATGAAGACATCGCGCGGTGAAAAAACCGAGGTTCAAATGCAGTGACGCGCTTGAATCGACAGGACGGTTTCAAGCTGTCGAAATAGACTCGTGCTTGGTATGTCAATACAATGATCAGCATGTGCGTGTTTTTGCCGCACGATGGTACAATTCATAAGTGAGTTGACGGCTGTTTTGAACTTCAACGTCCGTGCCGCTTTTGATTATCAACGCTTTCGTCTGAGCTCAGTCCATGTGGCAAACCGTCTGCCGTGCCGGCTTGCAGTGCAATGCGTCCAATGCGTCTGAACATCTACATTGACGTCGCCGTCGACGTGCGTGGCGGACCCTCTGCCAACCACACAATGCACAACGTCAGCGCTGAAGCAACATCGTGCAGTACTGATTCGTCGCCAAGTTCGATGCGCATGTGACAGCCACACAATTCAACGACATAATGAGGTAGTACAGTGTGGGACAACTGATCGCACAGTAGATAACATATCGATTGCATAAAACCGGTGGAACAATTATTTAAACATCATTACTGTATCTATTGTCCTTTCAATACACAGCAGTATGCGCTACATGAAATACTACGCATTAACATTAACACGACTACATGCCACTTCATTTCGGTCACACACATGAACAGTGTGACGTTTTATCCTGAAAGTTATTAGCGTACATAATTTCGATTTGCTTGTGTGCTATCCGTGAAGTGCACTCTTGTATGTATCCACTCGCACGCAATCTTTGTGTTCGCAGCTGCGTAAAACGATGCAGTACAGCATTATAAATATCGTCGATATAAATACGATTCTTTCGCGACCGTGTACTAGGCACTACCATACCTTCTGCGTCTTACGATTTGTTCGGTGTATTCAAGAATAAAATATGTTCCACCAACAAGAGCGTGCATCACGCTCCTCAGTTTTCCGATTGTAAAGAGTGATGTGTATGCCATTTTCTACGCGTTTTTGCGATTTGTCAATATCATAGTTTATATTAAGCACGTACACTCGCTTACATATATGCTTACAAATATGAAACTGGTTAGTTTTATTTATGTATTACTACAATATATAGTCTTTAGCATACTTAGTATTTCTACACGCCGTCTTTTCAGTTCAACGTTATATGTGATGCCAATGTAGTAGCAGCACCATCTTTAGAAAAACTTCATAATATCATACTTTTGTGACTCTATGCATCTGCAAAGAGTCATTTTTCAGGTTGTTACGTACCGCAGCGTGATAAAACATATATTGTAGCTCATAGCATATCCAGCACTACGGATAGCGATATTTACTACATTGGTGCAACACCGACGAACTGATATACACATATATGCATTGTTAAAGATGCGTAGGTAGTGCTACCTCACCTTTCATGAAACAACTAAAATACAAATCTCCACAATGGAGAATTAAGTGTATTACATATTTTCACCCTCGTGTAACAACCTATAAGATGTCATTTGCGGCAACGTCCATCCCATTACGAGATGTACATCGCAACTTTATAAATGGACCCGAATTGTAGTTGGTTTTCCCGCCACATGCAAGTAATACTCATGTCAGCACAGCTTACAGCATATGCAGGACATGCTTGTCATTCCACATAGTGCAGTATTTGACAGAGCAAATTGCACAGTAATTGATTGTATCGAACGCAGCCGTATGATTATGCTCAGACATGTGCTTTGTTGTCGCCCACTACTCGCTGTGTATCACGTATACCCAAACTGATGTTAAACGGATGTTGCGTATGAGACATGAAATAAATCGAATCAACTCAACACACATGAACATCATGGCTGCTGACTTGTATGATTGTATCATGCGTAATAGGATCTGTGCAAAACCTTTTATGGCATCGAGGAACACGATAGTTTGTCTGAAGTATATTAGCACCTCGAACTGATCTGTTCACGATAGCGGGCGAAGAGAAACACATTTAAAGATGAGATGTGATATATAGACAAGACTACGGTATTCGCGTAAGGCTAGATTCGAATATTGGAACTTTGAGTTGGACCGTAACTTCGATTAAACAGCAGAATGTTGTCTTATATTTTCCTACCATTTAGAAGTTATATCGCGAATTCAAATATTGTTATTTGAAGAAGACACAATACATGAATGCGATTTTGCTTGTCATGGACATTTATCGCAATTAGATATATTTATGAAATGCGACAAACCAAATATCATCAACGACAAGCAATACCATTCCATTTTTAGTTCAAACCATGAATACAGTTTTAAAACCTGTGAGACATTTTTGCAATTGCTACAGCGCGGATCTGACAAAATGAACAAATTTACCACAGTTTAACTATACTTAGAAATAGCCCGTGACCACTCCCATAATTTTCCAATGATATGAACGATTGCCAATCGTGCTATGCAGCTACTACATTTCGACGCAGATTGCGTTTCACAGATATTTCACTTACTCTGGTTATTTTATACGCTTGAATTATGATTCGATCGGATTCAGTTGCAAAATAAGTACTGTCTGAAATATATAAATGATAGCTCACCGACATTTTCGTTTTGTCTAGAAACCAGCACAAAGACATAAATGTACAGATTAAACTTGTTTCATTATTAAAACGGCAAACTATGCTTGCTTACTCGAGCACAACGCACATACTAATTTAGATTGTTTATGAAACGACTTCACGTGAATTGTAGATGCCATATAGGCGAGTTTTGCCATCGCAGAGTATTACTCTCTGGCGTAATTTGTGTGTGGTGTCTTGCGTCAGTAGTGCCATTTATGGAGCTGGATATGATAATGATTGGTTGCTCTGCTCGCTGTCTGGAATGGCCGATGCTTTAACAGTTGTTTTTTGTTGGATGCGATTGTTTTAGCTGTGTTGCTGCTGCTGTCTCCGCTTGATGGCTATTTAGATGACATGTCGCTGGGTATCTACATCATGTACATGAACATGAAGTTAATGGCGAAGAGCCCTGGCGTGGTAATCCTACTATCTGCATGCCAGATGTTCAAGGTTCAAGACGTGTCGCTCCGATAGATTCTTATACATGTGCTATGATATATACAGCCGGCATTGGCGCAGCAGAGCTACTACAAGCTCCTTGAGTACACTACATACCAGTGTGGATGCACATGCAAACGAAGTTCTTTACACCACCCAGCGATAATTTAACTCGGAGAGACAAGTTCAATCTCGTGTTTCCAAACATATTACCTAAAATCCGGAAACACCCCCGATTTGTGCGACAACATTATCGCCAGAAGTATTTCTCCAAGCGGTATTGCAACCGCGCTCAGTAACTTTGAGCGACTTGGAGGCGCAGGTTTTATCATTTGCGTACAAAACCGTATTGACTTCAGTCGGTGGCTAAATACTAAACATTCGCTGCTATAAGGTCTCTATAGCAAATATTGTCATGGATAACGTGTATCATCATTAATGCTCCTTTGTCTACATGTACGTTTTATATATCACCGTTTGTTTTAATAAATATATCCGTGTACATGATAAATTATGATAGTACCGTTTTACCTAAGCTGAAATATATAACACTATTCGTTTAGACAATCGACTTTTCAGTAACACATGTGATATATTTAAGAATGATGGTTTCACATAATAAACTATTGAACAATGTTTTTGGAGTGCCGATTTCTTCTTAACAACGACAAAATACGAGCTACAAAAAGTCACTCATTGAAATTAAAACGCGAATATTCGGTGAGAAGGCATTTTCGGTATAAATTTAGCGAAAGTAGTATGAATGCAAAAAATGTTCTGTTACTGTCGCTCAATTAAATCGTTGAGACGAGCAAACAGTCACTCAAAGTTTGCCATTCAACATTACCGTTTTTCTCTGGTTTGATTTTAGCTCACCCAATCAAATCATTGTGTAATAATCCTCTAGATACCAATGACAAACATGTCAGAAATCAGTGGAAATCACTGGGTCGTTCATTTCAAAGTCGAAAAAGAAAAATCCAATGGTCGATTGTCTAACGAGAAAAATACATGTCATACAACGGCAATGTCAATAGATGTAATGAATACTAAAATTACATTTCAACAATAGCGTGAGAGTAAACGCAACTTGTTTTGGCAGCAGCAACCAAATGCTGTGCTACCCACCGTACATGCAGTTAATCTTGTAGACGGCATGTGTGCGCACCGTGCGAAAATAGAACGTGTTTAATTAGAAAAGCGTAATTGAGGCAGCGCATTGTGCTTGTAAGTCAATCATCTACATACTCTCTTATTGTTACGCATCAAGCGATGTAGATAATTCTACGGCATTCGATGCCAGGTTCAGGGAGACGCTCGTGCTTCTTCGGACAGGCCGCACGGACAGCGCTATCGCACACCACTTATCGCAGAAGCGAAGTCGGAACCAGCCAAGCAGCAATGCTGCATGACCGATAGTAGTGTCGTTACCTGTAACGCTACAGCGACCGTCAGTAGCTTAGCAACCCACACTCACTGCACTTGCTTCTCCAGACGACCTCAACGGCGGTATCGAAATGCGTCGCTCTGTACGACGCAGCAGCGGCAGATATGCACGCAACAATAGTACAGATATCGACACAATCGACGCAAACAACAATTGCACGCGCCATTTACCACGGCGCATCGACACAGCCGCGCTAAATAGAATGTAATACACAGTACACATATTATTATTGTGGTAGGACCACAAACAAAAACATGCTCGGGATAAAGAGTTCCAACGTTGTAGCGAAAACGAACGCGCGTTGCGATCGACGTCGGTACCGGCGTGTAGAAATCCATTTGCGCGTTAGATGAACGCGCGATCAACGCAGGGATAGGTTCTACCCAGTCGATGAAAGTCATACGCGAGGATGAAAGGCTCGCGCGTGAGAGTGAACGGAATGGTACGACGCGGTAGGTTGTTTGGTGCAGGCGGTTGATGCGCGCTGCGGTTGTACTGGATTCAGTCAAACTGGTCACTCTTTGCCGGATTGAGCGAGATTTTCGTGCCGTCCTGTCGGGCGCGGGTTGGTTGTGGTTGAGAACGCTGTGTTTCAGCGAAGACTGCTGGTGGAAGCGTGGAGCGACGACGAGCAGAGGAGTCAGGACTTAATGCTAAAATGGCTACTCGCGATCTGATTTGTTATCTGCTGCTTCTGTTCGTTCTGTATGTCGAGTCGGGCTTGCTTTGCCAACCAAATTATATAAACCGCTCATCTCTGCTTGTCGTTCTGACTGTCCTGTTGTCACACTCTCTGCCGCAAACATGTCGACGTCGACAATTCCAAGAATAGCCTCTTGAACTTCCTTAACACGTAATAGTGAAAAATGTGGAACTCCCCATCGCTTTGATACCTGTTCCGACATGTATACTACTTGATCTAATCTTAACCCAATGCCGGTTTTCTCGACCGACCCGACCGTGACTGATAAAGGATGATTTAGGTCACGCACTTCACCACATTTGCGAGAACGAGACGCTTGCTCAATGTGTAGAGAAGAAAAACTTACACGTCGCATCTAGAGGCAGAAGTTTTGTGCTACTTCCGTTGTATTTGGGTATATAGTATAACATAGATTATACGTGAGATTGTAAAGCATGCACGATGCAAATTTTTAATTAGTCGATACATTCGATTCGAGAAGACATCAAAAGACAGTTGCCAGCAATATGTGCTTCTTGCTAGAGACAGGCGTATTCACCAAATATCTACTTCTTCCAGTGCACACAAACTAGCATCATATTCCATTGAAACAGGGAGTTTTTGTTGAAGCGTGCGCCACACGGTATTTCTCTTGAATCCAAGAATTTGTCATTAAAATCACACACACTTGAACGAAACAGAGCGACAGTCGCGTAGCGAGTAAATGTAGTTTATAGCATACATTTGTCGTATAATTAGTACACGCTACGCACGTCTCGGATTAACACGAGTTGTACGCTGCTATGATGTGAAATCGAAATCCGACTTGACGATACAGGCACTTACGACTGCATTACCTGCTACTATCGCGCTCGTGTGGTGTACATGTCCACTATCTAATCCCGAGAGGTCCCAAACAAACCCGTGACACCTCGGGGAGGACCAGTAACTTGAAATTGCCGAGAAGGCGAAAAATAGAAGGATAAGGAGTTCAACGGAGCTGCGAAGGAGTGAACTTGATGTAGTCCTACCAGCAGCCTCAGTAGTTTATGCTGTCGAACTCGCAGCTATCTGTGCCGTCGAAGAAGTTGCTAGCGCGAGTAGCACAACTGAGCCGTTTACCCGGGTGAGTGGCACGAACGATAACATCGCGAGTGGCGCGACCATAGCAGACCATGGCTGATTCGAGCGCTGAGGCGAAAAAGCTAATGGCACGTTTGTGTTTTCACATGGATTTGGGGCGGAGGTAAACACAGCAAAATGAAAACATCGCAGTGATACCACCAAAACATAAGAAATGAGCGAAGTGGTTCATAAAGTTGCTGATTGATCTGAAGAAGAAGTAGAACAACGTATATTTGCAGCAATAGAAGAGGCCACAAGGGTAAAATGGCTTGCATTTATTGTAGCATAATACGACTGCAAGCAAGTCAACGGCACCGCCACAACAACCGCCACAACGGATTGCCAAGTCGCCTTCCAAGGCGGCTGTCAAAGGTACTGCAAAATCGAAAGCGAGGTGAAAGCACCGGCGTTGCCCAGCTCAGACTTAAAGTAAAGCGGTCTGATAACCAGCCGCAAGCAAAGTATCACATGTCCTCAAATACGCGAGGCGAGTTTTGAATTAAGACGATGAGGGTAACGAGGTCGCCGCTGTACATATTATGATAAAAAGATTGAAACTATTCTGAACTGTAGAATGGTGAGTACGGTCCCACACACAAAATATATATTTCAATGACGTGGTGGGAACGCTGTTAATGTTCCTTATCGTCGTGTATCTAAGATGCGGAAAGAAAATTGCGGTAGAATGCAACTAGTACATTGAGCAGCAGATAAAAATACGAGTCGAGACATATTGCAGCAATCAAACAGAGCAAAACAAATGAACGAATGGTCACAACCGTAACAGCAAGCTTACATTGAAACAACTTGAGCCGCAAGAAAGAGTGAACTGCCTCGAGCTTATGCTTGTATTTACACGGGCACCAACTATCGAAATTGACCGTTGGCCATAGTTTAATGGTCACAATCCACGGTCGGCTCGCTTCTGGTCGGGCATTTGGACTGTTCATGCCATAGAACTACATCGCTCACTTGATGTGGCCGGCGCACGGCACCCAACGCGCATGTATTTTCTGGCATCTATAGCAACACCCTGCTTGCGTGACTGTACCAAGATTGCGAGGCGACGGCAAGATGCGCGACGACAGGAAAGTCAACACCAGGTGCGACGCCAGAGCACGATGAGCTTGAAAGCGTCGACGAGCACGGCGAATGCAGATGCAGATGCTCTAGTGGTGAGGACTGCGCATGACAACGGCGGTACGATGACCTACAACAATATTTATTAAGTGTAGATGAATACACGCGGTAGCAAGGGCAGTGGTGGAGAGCAGTAAACACTTTCATTTCCTTCAGACATTTTATTGTTGTGACTTCATTTGCATATTTGCATAGGACTATAGTAATGAGTGTACTCACATTCTTTGCCTCTGCATGGAAATCCGTACCGAGGCAGGGTCGCGCACTTAGATTTTTGAATATTGTAACTCAATTGACAAATGCAAAGAGCGGCTTTGCTCGTATTCGAAAAAGTTAAGGAATTACTTTTACGTTATATGTACTATAGTGGCATAACTGTCGACATTGATGCGAAACATGTATATCTCGCATACATATTTTTTCCCTTTATCCGTTTCTTGAGGCACCATGAGGATGTATGCTGGGAGCCATACTATTTTAAACCCGTTACATACTCTTAGTTAATCCTTTTCTTTGTCATGTACGGTTTGCATAAAACAAAAGTTTTTCAAATGCACGACAAGTCAGCTAGTACAAGCGAGGCATAAACTCCGGCAAGTGTACATGGGTCTCTTACCACGTAGCAACATTCGCTTTATCTATGTTTATGCAGTAGTACCTGTAGTACTAAATATATAGATATTCAGAATGTGTGTGTGATTCTGAGGGACTGGATTATTTTTGGAGAGCGTTTGAATTTTCTTGCTTGTTACTTCACATCTAGATTAATATGTAAATGTAGATATATAACTTGTCACATTATGCTCTTAGTATTTGAGATAACTCGTAATCCTGACATCCGAGCGATAAAAATCTATATTATCCACAATATTGATTCCACAATAGAATCTAAATATCGGAAATCAAGTATTAACTCATCGAATCGTTTTTGCAAGCCAAATGTAGTTGTGAAAACGCAGACAGCTGATTATATGGCACTATTCTTGCATGCAGCAAAACTGGCCCCCTCCGATACAGGGTTTTGTCAATCCATCTCGGCGCTAGCTACTCCTGCCGGCGCGAGAGTAGCGATTTGTATTTTATTTTGATGAGCCTGACCTCCAGTAGCGCGCTCGTACTTATTAGTGCGGCACGTATATACACGTCATACATAATTATGTCGATTGGGAAATCCATATATAAATTTTCTGTAGTATGATTTTGCAGTACGTTAATGGTTGAATTTGTATAATAGTTTGAATTGAGTTAAATAGTACTTGTATTTGCAGTAATAAATATGGCCGTTTGCTGGTAGTACAATTACAGATAATGACTGACCAAAAGCTGAAAGTATGCACTACCTGCATCCGCGTCCGGTTGTACATTATATCAATTTCTCACCGCCATTTGGCATTTCGAAGTCGAAACATAGATCGCTATTATTGGCTTTACTGATTGTGATTGTATTAAAACATATCGAAAGTACTGCTAGCTTTTCAGCTTTTAAACAGTTCGTGTAATACGTTTGTAGTCAAAAATGAAGCATTTGACTGACCGATTATTTAGTAAATTTTGTAAGCACTCTTTGAGTGCCTTATAGCTATATTTTGTACACTTTGATATATACACAGCCATAAAGAAACTGGGATTGTTGTTGTGCATACTGCAATGTGCATATATATACACATGACACCAATATATGATACATAACCATAAATTATATATCCAGTGTCTTTGATAGGATAATCAGCACCAGAATGTCACAGATGTTTGTACTTGACTAATCTTTAATGATACAAGGTCATAGTAAATTTATGTGAAACGACTTGTCACATGAGAAAGCTGTTTTTATATTGACTGATACCAAAAACCGTGAAATAAAAGAAATACATATAACAAAATGTTCATGCACTTTCTCAAATCAAAGAAAATTTGTAGATGCTACACTTTCGTTATGCAAGCAAACGTAGTCGTAAATAATTACGGATAGGGTATCTGCCCAGTCAATAATAGAGTCATTTTAGCCGAATATGCGGCAGTCATGGCATTGATGTAATGCACGTTAAACATATTTGCTTTGCGGCATATCATTCCGAAAGTGTCATTCATCATACCAAATGTGTAAAATGTACTCATGATTGCCTGTAACCGGGCAAGCCCGAGTTACGCAGCACAGTCGAGAGGAAGCGAAGAGTGTTTCGTAGGAAGCAAAGTCCAAAAGTGTATTGAATGATTGGGTTTGGTGTTTGTGCACTTCTAGCACAAACAGCTAACTTCTTAGTTTTAGTATGTTTAATACTAAAGCTAAATCTATTCTAAATGAATGGTCCTGCTAACTTCTAAATTGTTGACTGTCTAATTGGTCTAAATGTATAACTATCTTGTATATATGACCAATTATAAAGCAGCTTGACAAAG